>PVJN01027085.1:0-28414 GCA_004026805.1 Lasiurus borealis
TTGCATAAAAAGTTCACCATCACAGTGAGCTCAGAAAGTGGTGGTGGTGGGGTGTGTGTGTGTGTGTGTTGAGAGAGAAAGAGAGAGAGAGAGAGAGAGAGAGAGAGAGAGAGAGAGAGAGAGAGAGATTGGAGGAGGGAGGAAAAATATTGCATTGTTAATGGCTTCTGGCGGTGACTTCTGTGAAAGTCTCAACTATTCCAAAGGTGCGCTGTTAGGGAAGCCCTGAGCAGAGGATTGGGTGGAAAAATCTGGATTCCTATTCCTGGTTTTACTATTTACTTGGGCAAGTTTCTTAATTCTTCTGTGCTTCCTTATCACCTGCCAAAAAGGAGCCAGATGGAAGGGACTGGTGATTGACTCACCAATATTTATTTTCACTTTCTTCCCTATTGAGATTGGACTTTATTTGGGCAGTGATATGAGCAGCTAAAAGACTACATTTCCCAGCCCCTCCTTGCAGCTGGGTGCGGGCTTCTGACCACATTCTGACCAATGATATGTAAGTAGAGTTGTGGGCAGGACTTCTGGGAGAGCTTCTTCTAGGAGTCAAAGGTTGGTGGGGACCCCTTTCTGCCCTCTTCTCTCCCCCCCCCCCCCTGCCTGGATAACTAACATACACCTGAGGTTACTGAGCCTTGAGCCTTGCAGGTATCCAGCAGCTGGGCCAAGGCTCCGATGGGCTTTGTCCTGTAGACTGGTGAGTGATATGCAAATACAAAGAGGTTCTCAAACTGTATCTGGATTCTGTCTCCAAACCTCAGAGGGAGGTTGAGGGGTATGTCTGCTCTCAGTCCACTTTTTGCAGTAAAGGAAGCTTGAGCCCATGGACCTGTCAAAGACTTCCACACAATCCCAAGGACTAGAGAGTGATTACCTTAATCAGCAACTGTATCTGTTTAACTGCAAAGAATGGGATTAGTGCCTTTATAGAAGAGGTTCCAGAGAGCTTGCTGGCCCCTTCCACCATGTGAGGACACCAGAGCAGTCAGCAGTCTGCACCTCTGAAGAGGGTTTTCTTTCTTTTTTCTTTTTTTAAAATAATATATTTTATTGTTTTTTTACAGAGAGGAAAGGAGAGGGATAGAGAGCCAGAAACATCGATGAGAGAGAGACATCGATAAACCTTCACACCCCCTACTGGGGATGTGCCTGCAACCAAGATACATGCCCTTGACAGGAATCGAACCTGGGACCTTTCAGTCCCCAGGCCAACGCTCTATCCACTGAGCCAAACCGGTTTCGGCTCTGAAGAGGATTTTCACTAGAACCACATCAACACCAGGAACCTGGACTTCCAGCCTCCAGCTTGTGGGAAATAAGTAGTTATTTATAAGCCACCGGACTAGGGCATTTTGTTACAGCAGCCCAGGTGCTGTCCTACGAGGACAGTAGGCTGCGGTGAATGTATTGAGTGAGTAACTCTGAAGTCAGATTGCTCTGTTACGGCTGAACAAAGGGAGATGAGTGTTCCGCGTGGCCAGCGAGGCATGTGCTGTCTGGCAGGGCTGTGGCCTTGCCCATGCCGGGGCCACCACTGACATAGGCTTCCATGTGGATGGGGTGCCCGGGAGTCCCAGGACACATGGCTTTAGACACCCAGGGACTCCGCACAGGTATGAGGTTGTGGCTGCAGGGACTTTCGTGGGCGGCTCTTGGCCCCACTCTGGGTCACAGCGCAACCCTTCGTGTGGGCATTTTCTCACCTGATGACAGAATCTGCTGTGCCTCCTCCTCACCTCAGCGCTGCCTCCTTACCACAATGTGGTGGTCAAAATGTTTTAACAAGAGACAAAATATGACCAAGTCTGACTGCAGTCCTGGGAGGGCTTTTCTCTCTGCGAGGCTTGGTCTGCTGGTGGTGGGGGGGTCAGGGGGTAGGAGGGGGACACAGGAATCTGGGAGTGCTGGAAAAATGGCAGAGGACAAGGACACAGCACCCTAACATCCCTTTTTCTGTGAGTGAAGGGCATTGAAGAAGGACCCCCTACCTGAGCTCTTATTCTGCCCTGTGAACCTGGATGCTTTATCTCCACTCCACCCGCAGACAACCCAGCACATTAAACACGGGCCACAGCCCTGCGGGTCGGGCCCAGCGGCTTTGGGAGAGCTTGGTAAAAGCCCCGGCAAACCTCAGGGCGCGCCCCTTCCCCAGAGCGTCAGGGAATTGCCCTCGGCGGGACTCGGAGAAAAGCATGTGCACAGGTCGCACCCACACCGCCGCCGCCGGGTGTTCCTGGATGCCAGGTTGAGTGGGGCCGGAATGTTCCTGTGAAGCGTGTCTCCGAGGAGACATTCCTGCCGTAATGATTTCTTTTTCCTCTGGCCACTTCAGATGTGATTTGCAGCATCTTATGATGAAACCAGAAGTCTAGATAGGCAGACTTTTTCCCTGATCCTGAGATCTGAGAGGAACTGGCCACAAGAGCCTTTGTTTAATGAGCATCGACCGGGCTCGCAGACACTGTCCTTGTTAGCAGGTTCAGGAAGATGCAGACACAGTCTCCATTCTCATGTCTCCGGTTTCTGCCTCTCAGAGGTGCGGAGGGTGGGATGTTCAAGGGCAGTGTCTGCAAAGGTGGGGTCCTGGGCTGAGGGCAGGATTCAGGTGGAGCATCCCCAAGATCTGACGTATTCTACAGCCCAGACTCGGGGGCTTGCAAAAGGAATGGTTTAGTCTATTAGCTGTCTCAGCGAGACTCCTGGGCAAGGCTGAATGGCGGAGATACTGAGCCTGAGTTTTGCAGTAGGAAAAGGTCAAAAGGACCTCTGGGCTGTTGGCTGGGCATGTGAGGGGTCATTTATTTACTTACTTCATTCATTAATTCCGTATTTATTGAATGGCTTCTTTGTGACAGGCACGGTGCCAGGGGCTGGAGATTTAGGGGGAGTCTGATATTCTTCCTCGTGACTCAGTACTTCACAGCCTTTGTCGCAAGAGAGGCAAAGATGTGGACCTGTGGATGTGATACAGAGATATAAATGGCTGTCTGAGGTTGGGTTCCCTAGAAGCAGAGCCTGAAATGAGGGTGCAGGTACATGGGCTTGATGGAAGGAGGGACGTGTAAGGAGAGAGGGGAAAGGGCACAGAAGTGGAGGGGAGGGACAATGTGATCAGGCAGCATCTAGCCTTGACCTGACTCACAAAGGAGCTAGAGCAGCGGAGTGTCTGAGTTGATGGGAGCATCTGTATCTGCTTTCCAACAATGCAGCCACCAGCCCCATGGCTACTGAGCACTTGACATGTGGCGGGTGTGGCTAAAGAACTGAAATATTACTTTTCTTTAATTTTAGTTTATTTACATTTGCCTGCTCACCCATGCCTGATGGCTACCATGCTGGACAGTGCAGCTTGAGGGTAGGGCTGGGCAGACTTCTTCCATAAAGAGCCAGTAGGTAAATGCTAGGTTTTGTGGACCGCATGGCCTGTGTTGTGGTCCTCAACTACCGTTGTAGCAAAAAACCATCACAGACAGCCCCAAAGGAGTGGGTGTGTGCCAGTAACTGTTCACAAAAACAAGTGGCAAGCAGTTGGCCTGCAGGCCATAAAGCAAAGAGCAGAGTTACCCCTTCTACAACACCAGCAAAGGTCAGCCTCGCTGACCTGCCAGCCTCTGCCATTGGTGCAGGCCACTGGGGGGACCTGGTACTTCCTGGTCAAGGCAGCTCCATCAGCTCGGTGCATCTCCCAGAGAGGGGCAAGCATGATGGAGGGGTGCTGTGATCCCCTAGGCACCTGCCTTCTTTCCATCAGAGATGGTGTGGTGGCCAGGTAAGAAGAAGCTGGGAGTCACAGTGCAGTATCTATCATAATGATTAACAATCTTTTTTAAAAAATATATATATATTATTGATTCTTTACCGAGAGGAAGGGAGAGAGATAGTCAGAAACATCGATGAGAGAGAGACATAGATCAGCTGCCGCCTACACGTCCCCCACTGAGCATGTGCCTGCAACCAAGATACATGCCCTTGACCGGAATCAAACCTGGGGCCCCTCAGTCCACAGGCCGGCGCTCTATCCACTGAGCCAAACCAGTTTCGGCATGATTAACCATCTTAATTGTGTGTTCAGTATGTTTCAGGCACAGTATCAGGTACTTCACAGGGATTCTACTAATGTAGTTCTCAAAAGAGCCTTATGGGAAATGTAATGCAAGTGTCTTTAGTGCATTACTGTAAAATTCACTGATTTTTCATCACTATAATTTCATTTGTTAGTTACCAGTTACCTTCAAGATGTTTTCTCTTTCTCTTCTCTTCTCTTCTCTTCTCTTCTCTTCTCTTCTCTTCTTTCTCTTTTCCTCCTCTCTCTCTCTCTCTCTCTCTCTCTCTCTCTCTCTCTCTCTCTCTCTCACATACACACACACACTTGATCTGACATATACACTGTAGGTATGTCACCAAGTGCCAGTCATGTACTTTTTTTCTACCAGGTAGCTTTGCTCTATTCCCAGAGACCTCAATAAGCTGGTCTATTTTTCAGCCCAGATTTCCTATCTGATAGGAAACCCATCTTGTTTAGATTTTCCTTAAAAACAGATCCTGACTTGGGTGCAGGTAGTTTCCTTGGAGGTAATCTTAGAAAGCAGGAGGAAAGCAAAAAGGAAGGGAATAAATGCAATAAATGGTGTTTAACGTGTGAGTTACTGGGTGGGTTATACTGTGGCCACCTGAAGTCCCCCCGCCAGAGGCCCTGGTGGACACATACCTTAGAAAGTTAGAATATCCACCCGCCCTCATTTCACATCCGGTGAGGGTTACCCTGGAGGGTTTACTTCCCAACCCTTAACCCAGCCCAGGGCCCAGCATCTTCCCTCAGAGTGGGCTCCTTCCCCTCGAGCAGGGACCTACAAAGTAGGCTGCTTGTGAGCTCTGGGCTCCTGGCAGGCTCATGGTAGCATCTGCCACACTCACCTTTCTCACTTACTGGTAGTTCTCATTCTGCTGATGTTTCCCTTCGCTGTGCAGAAGGTTTTTAGTTTGATGTGGTCCCACTTGTTTATGTTTTCTTGTGTTGCCTTTGCTTTTGGAGTCAGATCCAGAAATCATCTTCAAGACCCATGCCAAGGAGGAAACCTCCTGTGTTTCCCACTTTCCAAGCTTTGATCCACTTCGAGTTTGTGCTTGTGTATCGTGTAAAATAGTGGTCTAGTTCCATCCTTTCACATGTTCCTGTTCTGTTTTCCCAGAACCACTTATTGAAGAGACTGTCCTTTCCCCACAATATATTCTTACCTTCTTTGTCATCGGTTAATTGACCATGTATGCGTGGGTTTATTTCTGAGCTTTTTCTTTCTTTTCCATTGATCTGCTTTATGCCAATAACAAGCTGTTTTGATTACTTACTAGTGTTTTCCAGTTTGGACTTTTTCAGTTGAAGAGATTTGTTGCCAATTTCTCTCGTTCAATAGATTCTGCTTGACAGTTGGCGTGCTTCGGGAGAAGTTACAGACTTGTCAACTTGGGGCGATGACATCAGGAAAGCACTGAATGAGCCTTGAGTCTTACTCTGCTGATTGCCCTTCTAGGTCTCAAATTCCTCCCCTGTGTAATGGGAGTGGTGGCAAGGCTTTTGCTATACCTCAACTGAGGTAATAGATGAGCTCATCCTATCTAATAAAAGAGTAATATGCAAATTGACCACACCTCTGCTACACCCCAAGCCACACCCACCAGCCAATCAGAGTGAGAATGCAAATTAACTCAACCAAGATGGCTACGGCCACAGAGAGAGCAAAAGGGGAGGCTTGGGTTGCCCTTGGCGATGGAGGAAGCAAAGCTTTCCACACACCAAAGTTTCAATGGCTGTGTGAGCACAAGATTTAGCTCCACTCCAGGCTACAAAGTTTCAATTGTAGAAGATAAATAAATCCCAGATACCAGGGCCTCTGCTTCGGTCGCTGGGGGGCATGGCTAGCCTGCAAACTACTATAGGCCTCTTGCCCAGGCCACCTCACGCCCCAAGGGAATGCCCACTCTGATCTAGGATACCTTTCAGGGCAAACCAGCTGGCTCCCACCCATGCACTAGGCCTCTATCCTATCTAATAAAAGAGTAATATGTATATTGACCATCACTCCAACACACAAGATGACTGCCCTCATGTGGCCAAAAGATCCTGCCCCCATGTGGACATAATATGGCCACCACAAGATGGCCAGCAGGGGAGAACAGTTGTCAGGGGCCAGGCCTTCAAGGGAGGGCAGTTGTGGGCTATCAGGCCAGCAGGGGAGGGCAGTTAGGGGTGACCAGGTTAGCAGAGGAGAGTTGTTAGGGGTTACTGGGCCTGCAGGGAAGGGCAGTTGGGGGGGGGCAGACCCAGGCCTGCAGGGGAGGCCAGATAGAGGTGATCAGGCCTGTAGGGGAGGGCAGTTAAGGGTGACCAGGCCCACAGGGTAGGGCAGTTAGGGGAAAACAGGCTGGCAGGGGAGCAGTTAGGCATCAATCAGGCTGGCAGGGGAGTGGTTAGGAGGTGATCAAGCAGGCAGGCAGAACATTTAGAGGCAATCAGGAAGGTAGGCAGATGAACAATTGGGAACCTGCAGTCCTGGATTGTGAGAGGGATGATTCTACCTAGATCAGACCTAAACAGGCAGTTGGATATCCCTCAAGGGGTTCCAGATTTGAGAGGGAGCAGGCTGGGTTGAAGGAATTTTGTGCACCGGGCCTCTGGTACTTAATAATATGGGGAGCATTTAGGGATGAAAGTTATTGATTAAGACTAAGTACTGTGCTTAAAACTGTGTAAATGAACTAGTTGTCATTACTCCAGGTCTTTATTTTTTTAAATGTGTTTTTATTAATTTTAGAAAGAAAGCAAGGGAGAAGGAGAGAGTGATAGAAACATTGTGAGAGATAATCATTGACTGGCTGCCTCCCTATGAGGGACCAGCCCTCTACCTTTTGGTGCATGGGATGATGCCCAACCAACTGAGCCACACTGGCCAGGGCCTATGTCTTTATTTTAATGTGTGTGTAGCCAAGCTCCCTATTTAACCTCCCTCCCAGATGGCTCTCTGCCTGCTCTCAGGGCCAGACGAGAGGGATACAATGAAGACCACTTTAATGAGTCTCTGAACTCAGGGTACTCATGGCCAGAGGGAGGCAGATCCCAGACCATGGCTCTCCATGTACATCAGCTTAGTCTCCATCCAACCCCTCAATCCCTGCTCTAATACCTGTACCCAGATACACCCAGCATAGGTAAGAGTCTGACCTGGTCTGAAGCCTCTGGTCTAAACCAGAGAGAGGAGCGTGAACATGGACCCAGGGAAAACCTGTGCTCTCCTCTGGAACAAGCATCAGTGCCCTAAATCTCGGAGGATGTCCTGACAAATCGGTCGGGGATTTGAGTGCTGTATTCAGGTATTTCCCTTCAGAGACACAGTGCAGGGTTTTAAACAGAGGCAAGTGCCAGTGTGTGTTTGGGGAAGATGCTCTGGTCTGAGGTGTGAGGGTGGGTTAGCAAGGCTGCAGGATCCCAGGAGAGGCTGCCACAAAGGTCCAGATGACAGGTCTGCGTGAAAACAGGGCTGTGCATCTTGTTAGTCTGCTCATGCAGGCGGAGCTCCGTAGTGGATGCGTGGAGCTGTCCTGAGAGGTGGCAGGAAGAGTCTCTGTGGGCCTCCCCAGGCTCCTCACACAGCCAGGCTTTTACAAAAAGGTGGGAGCATGCAGCGCTCTCCACCACTCCACCCCTTAATCTTTGGATCTTGTGTCCTTCCCACCTTCCTTCCGATCATGTTTCCCAGCCCCAGAGGACCTCATCAAAGGAGGAGGTGGAGCCACATGCTCAGAGAGGAGAGCACACAGCCTGGCCGGGCCAAGGGGACACCCACCCTTATGTGTTCTCTGCAAAATGCTTAGTAAAATGTAGAGGCTTAGTGGGAGTGGAGGCCGCTGACTGCTCTGGGGACTAGAGAGAGAGCTGATTGAGGGCAAGGACAGGATGGCAGGTAAAGGCTGTCGGCAGGCAGGGCATCCGAGGCCCAGGGGGCCTGGCACAGATGTTAATGCCCTGCTTTTTACCCCGAGGGAAACCGAAAATGAGGACAGTACACTTCAGCCCCGGCTGGTGGTAAAACAAAACAGAGGCCTAAACCCTGATTTCAACAGGGACTGCCAGTGCTCCTCGTTCATGTGTTTCTTGCTTTGCTTTAAAACGTGTGAGTGCCCGTGTCAGGCTGGTACAGAATGGCTGTAAGAGGATCACGTTGCAGTGGACTAAACAGCCGCTCTTTGCAAAAGTCAAGTGAGGATCTGGGCGTTTTTCTGAACTGGTTCAACCTGAAAGGTCACCTTGTCCTCCCGTTGAAGACTTTAATGGCTAAAAGAAACAATTGGGAAGGTAATTTAACATTCCCACATTTGAGTTATAAAAATTCTATCTGAAACCTTATAATTAAGGTGCTATAGCAATCTTTGTTACAAGAACATTTTTTCCCTAACCTTTCTTTGAATGCAAGCCATTTAAATCAGCTCTATCATTTCAATTTTTTAATCATTTGTGCATATTTCATATATATGTATTCTTTCTGGTGTATGAGTACAGAGTTTGTAAACAAGAGTCAAAAATTTAAATCTCAACCAATAAATTAAATTGTTTTAATTGATGAGAAAATGTGACTAAAATCTAAGCAAAACATGTTTGGACAAAGCATAAACCCTATAACCATCCATAGTAAAACAATTTTTTCTGGCACTTAAGCCATTCTGTCACGTGTGGCCTTGAGTATGTTTTATTTATTTGTACTCTGCTTGGGCTTGTGCTGTTTTGTATCTTGTCTTTAAAACAATTGATCAGTTGTGAGTGAAAGGGAGATTTATTAACTTATGTAACTGAAATCCATCTGTGGGATCTGCCTTTACGGTTGACTAGCATGATCCTGACCCTTACATTTCACTGCTAGACCAGGCATAGGATTCGTTTCCCCATAGTATATGTGGAGCAGGAGGCCATGTGGATATCACACAAGAAAACACATGTCCCATGTGCACCTGTCTTAGGTTTGAACTGCTCAGGCAGAGTTCCTGCCCCAGGGTACAGATATCCAGAGTAGGATTTGGATGCATTCTCCAAGTCTGTCTCTAATTATTCTACTGATATGTCTTATTTTTTCTCTTTCAATTGGTAACTAGCTCATCTGATGACAGGTCTATGGGCTTGGCTATCAAACTGAGCACACAGGCTTTCTGGAGGAAAAAAAAAAGAAGGCTTGATTTGTAGTGTTTGCCAGTTTCTTTGGTGTAAATATTCCTACTGGAGCTGATTTTAAAGTATTAGTGTGAAGTCATTGAATGCTGGGTTGGGAAGAGTACAGTTGACTTTTAGGAGTGGATACAATTCTGCCTAACAACTTCTTGTAATGCACTCTTTTATTAATAGATTATTTTTCTAGACCCAGGTTTGGTTTTAAAACCTATGCTTTTATCCCGTTGGCTTTTTCAGCATGGAGGCTGGCTTCTTTGCAGTTGCTCTTTCTTGAATTTGTTTATTCACTCAATCATTTGTCCTTTTGTTTAATAAATATCATTGAATGCCTGTTATATATCAGTTACTTGCCTGTGCCCTGGGAACACAGCAGTGTCTTAGAGGAGACAGACTATTGGAAAGTATTACTTATTCAGGTAAAAGTGATGTGAAAAAATTAAACAGTGTGAGTACCATGGAAGTGGATGGAAAGTGAGGAGTGGACTGTGGATAGAGAAGGAGCAATTATGAAGGTATCTCTGAACGCAATGAGATAGCAAGCCGTCTGGCGATTTTGAGTTCAGGGGATAGCATTGCAAGGGATGAGCAAGCTTGGCATGTTTAAGGAACAGAAGGAGAATCCTGAGCCTGGAATGGAAGCATCCACAGGGAGAGTGGCAGGAGAGGATGCCAGGAAGGTAGCCAGACTTCAGATCATGGGGAGCCTTGCAGGCCATTTCGTGCTTTGGATTTTAAGCCCAGTGAGAAGAGAACAGAGGTAGGTCACTCTGGCTTCTGGGTGGAGCAGCCAGATTCTCAAAGTATAGCCTCAGACCTGCTGCATAAGCACCGCCTGAGAACTTTCTAGAAATGCAGATTCTTAGGCCCATCCCAAACCCACCGAATTGGAGACCCTGGGGATGGATCCAGCCATCTGTGCCTAATCCAACCTTCACGGTGTGCTGATGTGCTGGAGTTTGGGGCCTAGACTATAGCTAGGTGCTCTCACTTCCTTTTATCCCTCCCACATCAGGGCCACCATCTTCCCTGAAGGCTAACACATTACTTTTCCTCCATCTTGCTTGTCAGTACTGGTCATTTCCTGAAAGAATACAGGATAGTCCCCACGATGACATTTTCACAGGCCATCAGATCTGCATGTGCTGGGCTGGCTGCCGAGCCCCACACTCCTCACCACATTTCCCATCATGAATCTCCATTACAAATTGGTTGTTACAAAATAGTCGTATAGATGTAAAGTGCAGCAAAGGGAATATAGTCAATAATGCTCTAATAATTACGTCTGGTGTCAGATGGGTACGAGACTTATCTGGATGATCACTTGGTAAATTATACAATAGTCTAATCATGGGGATGTACACCTGAAATTAATATAATATTGGATGCCAACTGTAATTGAAAAATAGAAAATATCATTTTAAAAGATCCTACCTATGAATTCTTAAAGCCAACAGTAATTACATCACTTTCTTCATTAAACATTTAAGAGGCTTGATTTCCCTCAAACAGTTTTATGGCGTATACCCCCATGGTAGTCATTTTTTTCTGTGTTTCTCTGCATCTCTTGATGTGTAGCAGGAAGAACAGTTTGCTTTGCTACACAGCATAAAGGTTATATAACATATGCAACTGCTATGAATTGTTTTATGATACTAAATCTATGCCATCTTAATTATGACTCGGTCTTTACCCACTGGAGACTTTTGTCCTCCCTTGAAATTATAAAAGAATGGCAGGACTTAAGCAACCTCTATGTGGCCACAATGAACTGAAGACCCATAGACCTTCCCCAGGGTTCCTTGATTGTGTATAAGGGAACCATATACGAGTTAATGTGGCCTAAGACTGTTCAAATCGTCACTCAACTATATTATTTTCATAAGTACCATTTTTTCGGGACATATTCGTCATTAACTCAAGGACTTTTCAAGCCAAAGGAAGAATCCTCCCAGGCTAATAATTAATAATTAGTTTTATGAGTAGTATAATTGAATTGCATGCAAGTCCTTACGAATTCACTGTGGACACTCAGCCTGTGGATTGCTAGTGATGGATCTTAAGCTAACAGTTTACAGGTATTATTCAGCAGGTGTTTTGAGCTCCATTTATGTTTTGGTCTAGCAGCTGGATCTGGAATTTAGTATCCATTGTCTGAACATTGGATTTTTATCTGGTCTTAAAACTAAGAAACAAAACAAAACGCAAGACTTCCAGATAAAGAAATTGTGAATTTCATGTATAATTCCAGAATCCTACCTAGCATTTCCAAAAGTAAGAATTATTACTGTTATGTTTGTTCAGATATTATCATCTAGGTATATTTCTAAACGTATCTGTTATTCTTATTACAAGCAATTCTAGCAACAAAAATAATAACACTTTTCCAAGGATTATAATTTTGTATAATTGCACATCAGAGGAAAATATGGATATCAAGCCTCTTAAATGTTGAGATACAGCCCATTGTTGCCTATTATCTTTTTCAATTCCTTGTTCATGCATTTCAGCTTAAAATATATCCATTTTTTTTATAACTTTGCCCTTTTGTTCATAGATTTCAGGAATAAAATTAACCATGGCATAGAATTTAAATCATTTCTTGATACTGAAATTCTCTGCACCATAAAGTAGTTATTTCAAATTTTATTTACATAGTTATTATCTCTCATCTGGGGACACATGCATCTATCTATTTTAAATATAAATACGAGTATAACTTTCCCAAGTTTATTATCATCCACTCATTCACACTAAGGAGTTTTCTTATTCTGAAATGGTTATCTGGATGAGCATCTCATCACTCCATCATGACTAGGTGAAGGAGGTCCAGGGACCAAGGTCACTTCCAGGGCACCACTCACGTGATGGCAGATCTTCAGTCACTCAGAGAGTGTCTGTGGGGTTGGGTTCCGCACAAAGTTGTTTCCATGGTCCTGGGATCATCGATACTAATGCACGAGCACTTCTGGTAGCCACCGCACTATGAACTCACTCAGACCTGCACAATAAATGTTCTCGACCTCTGATCCCTTTTTATTCATGCCAGCTGCCCCACAGTTACTTCTACTTCTTTTCCTGTACGCAGATACTTACGTAAAGATATTTGGGTAAATAATGTAGGGTTTCAAATTAAAGCTCATCAGATGAATCAAGTCCTAATAACTAAGTGTTTTTTCTGTCCTTACACTTTTTAAAAAAAATATATATTTTATTGATTTTTTACAGAGAGGAAGGGAGAGAGAAAGTCAGAAACATCGATGAGAGAGAGACATCGATCAGCTGCCTCCTGCACGCCCCCAACTGGAGATGTGCCCGCAAGCAAAGTATATGCCCCTGACCAGACTCGAACTAGGGACCTTTCAGTCCGCAAGCCGACACTCTATCCACTGAGCCAAACCGGTCTCGGCCGTCCTTACACTTTTAATCAAGCAACACCAGAGCCGAGAATTAGTGAACATGATATTCACATGCTGGCCTGGATCCCTATCAGCTGCTTGATGGGAACCTAGAGTCATGGCTAGATGGTGTCTGGCTATTTCTCCCCTCCTGCCCTGGGTCTTCGGTGATGTATTAGCTTCTTATTGCTGCTGTAACAAATTATCTCAAATTAATGGCTTAAAACAACCATGTTTATTATTGTACGATTATAAATCGGTCATCTTACCTTCTGAATGTCAGGGGTCTGAAATAGATTTGATTGGGCTAAAATTGAGGTGTTGACCAGGCTATGTTCCTAGAGATTCTAAGGGAGGATTCATTCCCCTGCCTTTTTCAGTCTGTAAAGGCCACCTGCATTCCTTGACTCGTGGCCCCTCCATTCACCAGCAAAGCCAGCAGTACAGCATGCTCAGATCTCTCTCTGACTCTAACTCTCCTACCCTGTTTACCCGAAAATAAGACAGTGTATTATATTAATTTTTGCTCCCAAAGATGCGCTAGGTCTTATTTTCAGGGGATGTCTTATTTTTTCATGAAGAAGAATATGGTGCACATTTATTGTTGAACAAAAAAAAAAAAAAGAAAGGAAATTTATTACCTGTATATGGTATGGTAGTAGTTGTCATCACAAACCAGCTTCACTTATTGGCTGCAGCGTAGCCGGAGCTGTTCAGGCAGTGCGAGGTCTCTTTAAATCAGAAGTCAGACATCTTACAGTAGCTTTGTGGGCCTTATATTCCGGGGAGGCCTTATGTTTGGGGGGATGCCTTATATTACAGCGAGAGGCAAAACTGGAAGTAGGTCTTATTTTTGGGGGATGTCTTACTTTTGGGGAAACAGGGTACCTCTCTCTTTCCATGTGAAGAACCCTTATGATTACATTGGGCTCACCCAGCTAACTTACTGAGGATATATTATTATCTCAACCCTTACCACACCTACGGAGTTGTTGTGGTTGCCATGTAAGATAACATATTCACAGATTCCGGGGATTAGGATGTGGTCATCTTTGGGACTCTGTGTGAGCTGTGGAAACCAATGCCAGCAACATCTCCCTCTCCCCACCTCACTCCCGTATGCAGGTGCCCTTTAGATCCTGGGTCTGTGGCCACCCAGTTCCCTTATCACGACTGATTTCTAGCTCTGGAATCCAGCCTCTTCCCCTTCTTTGCAGCTAATAAGTCAACCTTAAGTCGCTGTTTGCTTTGTGCAAAAGGTATCTTCACATTCAGAACACCAAGTGAACTATCCCAGAGCCCCAGAAAGAGCAAATGGTACCCAAGAAACACCCAGAACGCATGCCTCACACCAGGCAACGTTTGAAACACTTGAAGTAAAGTGATTGTAGGGATTGCGATAGCAAAAGCTGTTTGAAACTAGACCCGTTCTGTGGAAATGTCCATTTCCATTCAGCTCCATCTTCCTGTTTCTCTGGTTCACCAGGTGCTCGGCCGCACTCCCCTACTTGCGTGTGCACAAGATCCTTCGTAGTCTCTCTCCTTACAGTGTTATAATTGCTTTAACTTTTAACCTGCCTAGCACACCATAAATGAAAACAGCTGATCTATGCCTTCTCTGACAACTGTAGTTTTATGGCCTTTATTTAGAAACAAATGTAATTACTTAAAGTGGAGAAGACAGAACTACTTTTGTAGCTAAGTCAAAACATGCATCAGCACTCCTCTCTATAATTCTTTCACCAGGGGGAAAAAGTTTGCACTGGCTTTTATCATTAATGAAGTATTACTTACTAAGTTATATAAGTCGGTTCTACTGTCATTGACCATCACCCGAGCCTGGCCAGCTCACCCGCGATGCCTGGGAGTCATGCAGATAAAGCTCAGGTGCTTCCTATTGCGTGGCCCAGCGTTGAAGAAGCCAACCTTTGGAGCAGTGGTCCTCAACCTTCCTAATGCTGCGACCTTTTTTTTTTTTTTAATATATTTTATTGATTTTTTTACAGAGAGGAAGGAAGAGGGATAGAAAGTCAGAAACATCGATGAGAGAGAGACATCGATCAGCTGCCTCTTGCACGCCCCACACTGGAGATGTGCCCGCAACCAAGGTACATGCCCCCGACCGGAATCGAACCTGGGACCTTTCAGTCCCCAGGCCGACGCTCTATCCACTGAGCCAAACCGGTCTCGGCACGCTGCGACCTTTTAATACAGTCCCTCATGTTGTGGTGATCCCCAACCATAAAATTATTTTTTGTCACTACTTCATAACTGTAATTTGCTACTGTTATGAATCTTAATGTAAATATCTGTGTTTTCTGATGGTCTTAGGAGACCCTGCTAGCTGTTCGTGACCCACAGGTTGAGAACTGCTGCTTTGGAGGCCGATGGATCTGAGTTTGAACCTTTAACTCTGCTACTTCCTTGCTTAGTGTTACTTGGGGCAAGATTGGGAGCTACAAACGTTCTGTAAAGGTCCAGAGAGTAAATATTTGAGGCCTTGTGATCACATGGCCCCTGCTGTAGCTATTGAACTCTGCTAACATTATAGCATAAAGTAAACAGTGGGTGTGGTTGTGTTCCAGCAAAACTTTATTTGCAAGAATAGGTTGGATTTGGCTCAAGGTCCATAGTTTGCTGACTCTTAGGCAAGATATTCCAACCTCTTAAACTTCTAATATTAATAGTGAATATTGAAAGCTGACATCTAGGTGTGGTTAAAAATTCATGAGGTAAAGGACAAGGGCTTAGAATAGGGCCCAGAACAAAATAGATGATCAGTATATCTCTGGATGGGTGGATGGATGGATAGATGAATGGCAAAGATGGATGGATGGGTAGATAAGAAGGATGCAGGGAGGGAGACAGGAAGGAAGAAAAAAAAGAGGGAGGGAGCAGCCATATCGAAACTAAATATATTGTACAATAATTGGCCAATTTCTTGAAAAGAGTCTTCCTAGCTATAGGGATAATTGGCTGAATGGAGCTAATAAAGCAGGTGACTCAAGTCATATCACAGAGCAACAGTGCTGGACAGGTAAGCTACAGAGGACAGGTCACCATACCTTAAAAAGTAGTTAGTTGCTTTTCTATTTCCACTATTCCATCCAGGAACTATTTTCTGTGAGTTTGAGCCATCTTACCTTCCCTTGGCTCCCACATAACTCCCCGCCCCATGAATCCAGGAAGGGTGTTAAAACTCCAGGTGTGGAGGCCGGAGAAGTGGTCCGTGTTCTGACCTTTTTTCTCTATGCTGGGTGTCCTGCTGACATCTGGACATTTATTTGGTGGCTGTGATGGCTCCCAGTTCTTAGGGTTTTCAGACCTGTTTCTGCAAATGACTGACCCGTGGTCCCTGCAGGCAGTCTGGATGGATAGAACCTTGCTGATGCAGTGGAAGAAAAGACAAACATTTACAGTATTTGAGCAGGTGGCAAAAGTGCCCCCATTAGTTAATCACACTTTAAAGCAAATCAAAGAAGCTCAGACTGGAACTTCCGACTTTAATTTTTCTCTTTGAAACAGTGTCACAGCTTGCAACTAACATGTTAGTGAAGGCATTTAAAAGAAGGAAAAAGACAGAAAGCAAATAAAACAACCCACAACACTGAAATGAGGACTGAAAATTGGAGCTGTAGATTAGGATGTGGACATCTTTGGGAGGTGTAATTATTTTATCCACCATGAATAGATGTAGATCCAAATATAAGTGAAATGATCCTTTGTCTTATCCTATTATCTAATTCTTGCTTCGAAAACACATGACCTGTTCCAATGAGAAAACAGTCCATCTACCACAAGAGTGCTGCTTTTTATGATAATCATGATTGATCATGCTAACAGTGGATTCAGAACGTTATGAGAGATAGATCATTAAGAAAACTATATTAAAATTTGAGGCTTAATCTTCCCAAATCTCATAGATGTCTCAGGTCATCTAGGGCTTTGGTTCAAGTAGCCTGTTTATCATTGAAACAAAATACAGTGAAAAATGGTCGGTGGTCCTAGAAGGGAGTGTGCAGGCAGACAGACAGACAGAGATAGGAGGCCCAAAGAGTGGTCTCCTGTCTGTCTGTCTGTCTACCTGTCTGTCTATCTGTCTGTGCTCAGAAGGAGCACAGAGCAGAGGTTTCTCATCCACATTGGAAAGTAAGGAGCATCGTTTGAAAAGTGAGGGAGCACCTGTGTGATTTGCTGATGTAGTGACCCCACGGTCCAGCATTTCCAAGACAGCTCCAACTTCCCATAGTTTTTTCCCCTTTAAATAGGTGATTCCTAACTGTGTCAAAGGAATTTAATTGTAATTTTTAAACCATTGTGGATTTTTTTTTTTGATGTTTGGCTTAGAAAATATGGTCAGTTGGGATCATGAAGGCCCGATAGTGAGACTCATGCTGTTGGCAGAAGTCTGAAAGCATTGAGCTCCAAGAGAGCCTGTATCTCATTTCCTACAACATAGGACTTTTCATTGAGGTCAAAACAGATTAGGAAGTGAAGATTCGTGAGGGAGTGCTCAAGGTGGCAGCACCTCACATAGATCCACACCTGTCCGTCTGAGATGGCTCTTCCTCCTAAGCCTTCAGTGATTATCAGTCAATACTTATTGGCTCCGAGTCGACTGCCTCTTTCCCCACGCGGTGGTAGTTGGTCTTGTGCCCATCACCACTAGCTGCTTCTGATAATGCTCTGATACATCTTGGTTGTCTGCGCTGCTTTCCACGCTGGCATTCCCAAACTGGGATGAGGCTACAATGCCTGTGGGGGAAGGAGACGCAGGAGAGAGGCTGAGCCACCAGATGAACAGACAGGTTGCATACTCTTACTACCAGCTCTAATTTCACAGAAAAGAGGAAAGCCAAAAAAAAAAAATCCTTCTGGGGAAAGATCTGGAATGTTTCAGGTGCCAGGACCTCATCTACCTTATCATTCCTCATTCGTTTGCTCTGTCTGTCTGTTTCTGTCTATCTGTCTCTCTCTTTCTTTTCTTTTTCAAATATGTTTTTATTGAGGAAGGGGAAGGGATAGGGAGGTAGAAACATCGATGAAGGAGAAACATGGATTGGCTGCTTCCTGCCCTTCTCCACACCTCCTACTGGGGATTGAGCCTGCAACCTGGGCATGTGCTGAACCAGTGACCTTTTGATTCATGGGTTGATGCTCAACCACAGAGCCACACTAGCCAGAATATCTCTCTGTTTCTCTCTGACACATGAAATAGCAAATAACTAAATAAATATTTTTAAATATGTAGTTTGTGAATAGTAAGGATGTGTCTCAGAGAAATAACAAAGGATCTTCCCCAGAGCCATTCAGAGGTCATTGAGACCTCATGATAAGGACTTCCAGCTCCAGAACTGAAGTCCTTTCCCATATGCCTGGCGCCTTATAACTTATCACAGTTCAACTAGCCAGTGGTCGGCAAACTCATTTGTCAACAGAGCCAAATATCAACAGTACAACGATTGAAATTTCTTTTGAGAGTCAACATCTTTTAAACTTAAACTTGTTCTAACGCCACTTCTTCAAAATAGACTCGCCCAGGCCGTGGTATTTTGTGGAAGAGCCACACTCAAGGGGCCAAAAAGCCTCATGTGGCTCACAAGCCGTGGTTTGATGACCACTAAACTAAGTCCCTATTGTTGTAGTTATGGGTGGGGCCATGGTGTCAATGTTTGTTACTCTCTTTTGAAAGAAAAATGCTATGGAGAACCCTGCGGTCCCCTTAGGTGTGGCCTTCTTGCCGTGGGGGTCATAGCTGTCTTTATGCTGGTCCTGATCCTGCTCTTTACATTTTGTCCTCCCTGTATCATGATCTTTCTGTGAGCTGTCTCCAGTCCTTTGTGGAGTTTGGTGGTGAATAAATGAATGAACAATTAACTGAATACCACGCCTGCTCTGCTCAGACCACTGATGATTGTTAATTCACTCTGGTTTGCAGCTCCAGTCACATTTCTCTCCCCTCTCAAACTGGAGTTTCTGAGCATCCATTACTTCTCTCCTTTGTCTACTTTTTTTCCAGAGAATTCAGGACTGAGTGACTTGGGGATGAAAATTTTGAATAGTTTACATGGTTCTCTCAAAGTGCTGCTGGGTCTTAGCCTTTTACTAGATAGGGCTTTTTAAAATCACTTTTTTTTTTCTATAGTTTAAACACCTCCATGAATGCAATGGGCTACTTGCAATATTAATAACTCATGTGTTCTGACCTTATGTTCCTGATAAAGGAATTCTCTGCTGTTTAAGGCTCTGGGATGAATGATGGCTGACTGTTTCTATTGTCCTCTTAAAGTGGAGATTACTATATGTTGAATCACAACAGAACTATGTTTTTATAGGCTGTGAATAGCATAAAGGCCCATCATGTTATTCCAGGCAGGGCCAAAAGAAAGGATAATGGTGAGCCAATTATTATAAATAATTTTTTATTTCCTTTCAGTTCCCTGTGTGAATTTCACAGAGCAGGATTCTATTAAAGGCTGGAGATTAAATGAAAGGTGACAGTGTTGATACCAGTGCCTAGCACAGTGCTTGGCACAAGTCACAGCTGGATCAGCATCTGTGCTCAGCCAAGGTTTGAGGTTTTAATTTGGTTGTTTTTTTCATTCATTCTTCCTTTGCTGTGCTCAGGGTTGCAAACAATCGTCACTTCTCATGCAGGTTCATCCATGGAGCTGAACACGGGCATGAGCTCAGGGCACTTTGCAGAGCTCCCGAGAGCCCAGATGGGTGAGCAGAATGCTGCTTGGTGAGTCTGCTTGTGGTGGAAACAAAGGAGAAAGAAAACAGGAGATTCTAGCAGAGCAGGTGGGGCTAAGGTTAATCTGATAGAAGAGGCAGGGCTGGGCATGGGCCTTTGGAAACCAGGAGGATCCAGAGACTTGCTGCATGAGGGGGCAGAGCTGGTGAGGATTCGGGGGTCCAGAGGAATGACCTCGATGAGGTGAGTGTGCCATCCTACTGGAAAGGAGGTTGATGCACTGTAACTCCAAGGTCCTAGCAGACTGAAGCTGTGGTTCTAGGCCTCTCATGTGCTATGGAGCCAGCACCAGATTCTTTCACCCTCTCCTCCCCTTCCATAGAGTTTAACTTTGAGAAAGTTTCACTATTCTCTTCCATGGGCCTCAGGATCCATGTTTGATAATTGAGAGTGCTGGACCCCATGTCTCTAAGATTCATGTCTTTGTTCATATTTCTATGTTATTAATAATGACATGAGGCAGTGTCATGTAAAAGCAGTCCCCTCCCCCGCACACACACACTAACATACGTCTGGAAACCATGAGCTTTTATGTTGCTAATCTTGTTTTTTTATCTTGACATATATTCTTCTACACTGACTTCTTTTTAATTCCCAGCTACTAGCAACTATAATTCCACCCAGCAAGGTAGTCAAAGATCAAGCTGAGTGGGCAGTGGGAAGCATAATTTAATATGGACATGCCACTTAAATCGCAGTCTACAGAAAATGTGATAACCACTTCAAAGCTATCCTTATGCAATTTGATGACATATGCATGATTTTCAGTGGACAGTCTCCACATGCCAGAGTATGGAGGAAGAATATATTTTCCAAAGCAGAAGCATATTTAAATGTAATTCATGTCAAGGAGAGTCCTTCCTTTTAGCCATAGGCATGCAGAAATAGCAAGGAATCAAGGAAACTTGGATTTGAGAGTACTTTTTAAAGATATCGAGGTATTTAGTTAATTGTCCCTCAGTCCTCATTTTTCCTCTGCTTGTTTTTACTCTACCAAGGGGGATCTTTGCACTCTGAGTCTATATCAACTCATTATTCTATCCCATGTTGGCTGTCATTTTTCATAACCATCATTGTGTGTGGATCATATGAGGGTGGGTATAATAGCAGGGAGGAATAGGGACATCTGGAATTCAGGAGAAAGTAGCAGGAAATTTAGACTGGAGAGTCACAAGGACAAAGGTAGTAAGTTAATTCATAATAATAGATAAGATCAGAAGGGGAGGAGAAAGATCTAGTACCCAATACCCTATATAAATTTGAATGTATGGGCAGAAGATGATGGGCCAGCAATGTAAACCAAGAAAAAGAACTGGGAAGTCATAGATCACTCCGAAGCAAGGAATTGTGTATTGAAAGGAGAAGTTGATTGGTGTCATTTCACACTTGCTGAGTGGCCCCTTAAGAAAAGGACCAGAAGGAAACTTTAGTCATAAGGGGCCCATGGCAGGAGAGTTTCCAATATACAGGTGAGGGTAGAAGCCAGATAGAAAAAGTTGAGCACAAGAAAAGTAGAGATCACTTCATTTTTTTTCCAATAAATATGTCTAATAAGATAGAGGAAAAGGTGTTGATAATTATCTGAGATGTTGAGATAAGAGATATGGAGATAAGAAATTGGGTCAAGTTACTGTGCTGATAGGAAGGATTCATGCCAGAGTGGTCAGAATACGTATTCCTTTGCGATGGCCTCTTTTTCCTTCTGTGAAGTAGGAGGTGAGACCATTCCCTAAAGTTGGGCAGATAGACAATGATTCAGGAGCCTGGTGGAAGTTTATAAAAGCAGCAGTGGAAAATGGGGGGAAGGGGGGGGGGAGTGGTGACCAGGGAGATGGAGAAGGAGTCTCTCAGCTGACATCGGAAGCCATCCATCAGTCCGGGAGGTGTGCAGTCTTCTGGAGCAGAGCCTAGCATAGCTGGTTAGGTTGATAGATTTCATGGGCGGAATTGTTACCCTCGGATTTCTATGTTGAAGTATTAGGCTCCAGGATATCAGAATGTGACCTTATTTGTAAATACAGATGTGGATGCAGTAAGTTAAGATGAGGTCATTAGGGCTCTAATCTAATGGGGCTGGTATCCTTATAAAAAGAGGAAATTGATGCCCGGCTAACGTGGCTCAATGGTTGAATATCGACTTGTGAACCAGGAGGACACGGTTTGATTCCCAGTCAAGGCACATGCCTGGATTGTCTGCTCAATCCCCAGTGTGGGGCATGCAGGAGGCAGCCAATAAATGATTCTTTCTCATCATCAATGTTTCTCTCTCTCTCTCTCTCCCTCCCTCCCTCCTTCCCTCCTTCCCTCTCCCTTCCTCTCTGAAATCAATAAAACTATATTTTTTTAAAAAGGAGAAATCAAGATACATGCACACAAAGGGATAAGATATTCTTGTGGAGATAAAGGCAGAGATAGGTTGAGGCCTCTACAAAGAATGCCAGAGTGTGCCAGCAGACTGCCAGCAGCTAGGGGAGGTCAGGAATGGATTCTCTCCTTCAGCCTTCACAACAAACCAACTCTGCAGACACTTTGATCTTGGTCTTCTGACCTCTCCAGAACAGACAATGCATTTCTGTTGTTTAAGGCCTCCAGCCTGTAGTTCCTTGTTAAGGCAGCTCAGTAAACTAATAAACAAGAGATCAGGTCGATAGCTTATTTTCCTTTTTACCCTCAAATGGTTGTGAAGGACTTAAGGCCAACATTTCCAGAGCACATTCTAAAAATATTCTTAGAGAAAGCGTAAGGAATCTAAGCTGCATAGGGCAAGAGGATGAAACAGGGGAGGACAAATGGAAAAAGGAAAAGACTAAGGGATTTGGTGTGGAAATGTTCTCTTCAGCTCCTGCAGTTGTAATTTTGAGTAGTTCCTAGGATCTCAGTCTCTTGGAAAAATCTCAACCCTATTAAGAATTTTCCTGTACAACTTAATCATAGCCTCTGAGTTCTGCTCAAGTGATCACTGTTTTACTCCTCACATTAGAACTGTGACTTAGATCATAGCCTAGGTATTTGCAAATAATCATTTCTTATTAGGCACTGGCTTAGATTTACATATGGCAACCAAAGATCAAATTTGTTCTCAGAGCCACTTTGAAGTGATCTGAGCTGTGTGTGTCTTCAAAGGGCTGTATGACTCACGTGGCTTTAATGAGCTATTTGCCCCGTGACTCAGCCTGTCCTAGGTTCCAGCGCTCGGAGAATTTGCTCATTAGCTTCGAGAGACAGCTCTCTAAGGGCATAAAATACGGGGAAAATGGGTTATGGTTTCAGAAGCAACTGTGATTAGAATCCTATGGACAGCTGCTGTTCAGTGTGGTGTCACCCAGTGTGAATGAAAAAGTACTCACTGTCAGAAAGCCACTGGGCTGTAAATTCTGTCTACTGTACCAGTGGCCGCTTTCTGCCCAGTTTCAGTTTTAGGGAGAGCACGTGAATAGAGTGCAGTGGAAAAAAACACCATTTAAAAATACATTGTTTTGAAAAAGAACTGTTTTCTTCATTGAAGAACATTTGGGAAATATATGAAAATAAATATATTTGGAAAAAGCAGATAATCTCTTCAGTTTTAATATTTAGGATCTCCTCTCCCCCCATATCTTTTCCCTGTGCCACATGTACATGCACATATTTCCTGGCTGGGAATCATCCTGAGATACATCCTGAGTTTTGAAACTTGCTTCAGTTAACCTGACATGCTGTCCACATCCCCATGCCACAGAAACCGGATGCCAGTGGCACCCTGTGTTCCATCATCATCATTTATTTAATCCCTTCTCTCTGCGCATTTAGGTTGATTCTAGATTTTTGTTATTATAGATGATTCAATAATACATTTTTCAGTATGTATTTTTTCTACAGTTCAAGGCTACTGGGGATTGCATTAGAATCTGTGGGCCGAAACCGGTTTGGCTCAGTGGATAGAGCGTCAGCCTGCAGACTGAAAGGTCCCAAGTTTGATTCCGGTCAAGGGCACATACCTTGGCTGAGGGCACATCCACAGTGGGGGGTGGGCAGGAGGCAGCTGATTGATGTTTCTCTCTCATCGATGTTTCTAACTCTCTATCCCTCTCCTTTCCTCTCTGTGAAAAAATCAATAAAATATACTATTTAAAAAAAAATTCTAGAATCTGTGGAAGGACAGCCTGAGTGCAGACAGCTTTGGCTCCCAAGGCTCCCACGCTGACTCGTTTGAGCTGTAAATTCAAGATCCCCTGGGAGGAGGTCACAGCCTGATTTTCACTTGTACAGAGAGGGGAAGGATTTGACCCAAACAGCAAAACGCTGGGAGAGGGCTGTACGGAAAATGGGCCTCTGTGCAAAGTTGGTTTATGGGTAGAATGAAACAGGGGGCCCCCCAGAGCTGCATTGCTCCTGGTCTCATGAACTCAGGCTGCAACTCACAGGAGAAGCGGGTGGTGTTTCTTTTTCTTGTTCCTCCATCCTCTCGGATTCCTCATGATGGAAAATTCATAAACTGTTCTCGGTGACAGTTGTGTAAAATGAAAAGCTCTGTGAATGTGTTGAGAATAGATTATCCTGACTGCTGTTAAGCATTTGACAAATTGGGAGTTTTGTCATACATCAGAGAACAATGGAGGGGGAATAGGAAACGGCGACATCACATAAATACAACACACCTGACAGCTCCCCGGCACCATTCATCTTTCTGTGCGGCGGGGAGGGGCTGGGCCCGAGGGGAGGGTGGGCGGTGGGCAGACCACTGGCTGCCTTGAGGCTGTGTGGTTCATCTCGCCACCAAGTTCCCACCTCAGTGGGCATTTTATGGAGGTCCTAGAGTGTTTAAGGCCATGCTCATCATAATTCCTTGAACTAAGGATAGATTTTAGATGTGTCCGCTGTGGGGGTCCCTGACTCAACGAATGGACCAGGCCAGAGTCTCCCCTGCTCTCTAGTGGGCGGGTGCTGCTGAGCTATCTGCAGCTCTAGGAACTGGGCTGGAAATCCACAAGCACTCAGAAGCCTGTTGCTTTCTTTCCTGGCCATCCCAGTTCCTACCCACCAGCAGCAGGAGGATGCAGACAGCCAGAAGGGGATGGGCAGTCCCAGGACTTAAGTGAGGAAGGCCAGTTCAGAGAGAGTGTCCAGTTGTTACCAATCATGAATGTCTTAGCAAGAAGAGAAACCCGCAGGGTGGGCTGGGCCCCAGGGCAGTGGAGGAACATCAGGCAGACCTGGCACTCCCCTTTACCAATGGTGCGACCTTCGGCGGGTCAGTGAATGGACTCCTTTGAGCCCCGGGTTTGTGATCTGTGAGATGGGCTGTGGTCCTATTCTTGTAGTTATGTTGTGAGATTAAACAAGATAATGTAAGGAAAGAGCCTACACAGCTGGTAGGATGGCTCTGATAAAAGAGGCAGATAGTTACAAGAGCTGGTGAAGATTTAGAGATGAGAACCCGGATGTAGTGCTGGTGTGAATTCAATGGAGCAGCTACTTTGGGAAACAGTTTGGGAGTTCCTCAGAAAGTCAAATGGAGAGTTACCATGTGACCCAGCAGTTCTCAGTATATGCCAAAGAGAAAGGAAAACATACATCCACATGAATATTCATGGCCCCATTATTCACAATAGTCCAGAGTGGGAACAACTCATATGCCTACCAGTTGATAAATGGATGAATAAAATATGCTATATCTATACAAGGGAGTCTTATTTGACTATTAAAAAGGAGTGAAATTCATACATATGCTGCAACATGGATAAACCTGGAAAACATGCTAGGTGAACAGAGAGGGTCACAAAAAACCTGATATTATATGATCCCATCTGTGAAATGTCCAGAAGAAGCCAATTTTTGGAGACAACAAGATGATCAGTGGCTGCCTAGGCTTGGGGAGTAGGGGAGACTGGGAAGGTGATCGCTAATGTATATGGGTTATTTTTTGAGTTATGAAAATGTTTTAAAAGTGACTGTGAATATACTAAAATTCATTGAATTGTACACTTCAAGTGGGTGAATTGTATATGTTAATTATACCTCAGTAAAAGTGTCTCTCCCCCCGCCCCCCCCACACACACTCCCAAAAACAGAAGCAGAAGGAAGAAAAAAGTGTCTGATGCCAGTAGGTTATTCATTCATTCATTCATTCATTCATTCATTCATTCAAAAGAGTTGTGCATTTACTTATTTATTTTTATTGTTGTTAACCTTCACCTGAGGATATTTTTCCAGTGATTTTTAGAGAGAATGGAAGGAAGGGGGTGAGGCAGACAGAGAGAGAAATATCCCTCATGTGCCTCTACCAAGAGCCCAGAATTGAGCCTGCAACTCAGGCATGTGCCCTTGACCAGAATCAAACCCTGGAGCCTTCAGTCCAGGAGACGATGTTCTATCCACTGAGCCAAACCGGCCAGGGTCCAGCAGGTAATGTATTTAAACAATAAGCCTTTTCCTGTCTCACAGATTAGTTTGGAAAAGGTTGGCAGGGCTTCCGTTCTCAACTTTCCAAGTTCAAGTCTTCCTAGTCCACTTCTTGAATTGCCAGCTCTCCAGAAGGAGACACTAAGCCTTCCTTTAAGCCAAAGGGCTCACCAGGGCCACACTCTTTGAGGAATCGCTGTGTTTTAGAAAATGGGGGGTGTGAGTTAAAATCCCAGCCAGTTTTCATCCATTGGATTCCTTTCTCACACCTCCAGAGAGCACTGTCGTTTATTGGCATCTCTGTCGAGTCTGTACTATCACACTGCAGGAGGATCTGTTAAAAAAAGAAAGAAAAAGGAAGCTGTTGTTCTAGAGAAGAAGAAAGAAGTTCTTCCCGCTGTCTGACTCCCGTCTTCCTTCTGTAATTGCAGTCAGCTTCCCATGGTCCCTCTGAATCCTGGCAGCGTGGACGCCTGGAGTCAAATGGAATAAGTGCCTCTTTGGAGAACAGCTCCTGGAGGCCACCGCGCATTTGTCACATGTCAGTTGGATCTGCATATGGATGTGAAATGTATATTTAAAAATGTGCACACACTCGGCTGCACACGCATCCTGCTCTGAATGTGTTTATCCAATTGCCCATCACAGACCCGCCCTGGCGGGCGAGCCAACCTCCTCACCTTGGCCTGCCGGCCCACAGCCTCCCATCGGTAAACATCCCCTGGCCACCCCCTCCTGCCCCATCTCCCTGTAGAGAAGGCGACTGGAAGGTTCTTCTTTGCAGCAGGTTGCTGAGCTCTAAAGACGGATTCCTTACCTCGACAGGAAGGAATTGGCAGCTCTGGCTCCTGTCGCAGCCAGCCCCCCAGGAGCAGACGGAGCACTGGATTGGGAGTCAGTATCTCCTTTGTGAACACTAGTTGCTCACTTAGTGGCCATGTGACCTGGGGTATATATAGCAAGTGGCCTCTATTGGTCTTAGTTTTCTCATAGATAAAATAAAGTCATGGATTTAGGCCTTTTAAGAACCCTAAAATTTGGAATACCTCCTTTTTAGCCTCAAGGGGAATAAGAAAGACTGTAGAGTGCTAGGATGTTCTCAATTACCTCCCTCTCGAGGACTGGGGGCTGGTGTCTGAGACCCATGGTATTCAAGCCCAATTCTGAAGTCCTACAGCAAACTCTGACATCTCCTCTTACCGTTTTAAAACTGGGTCCCACATTCTTAGGCATTTCTCCCACTGAAAACTAGTCTGTGCTTCCTCCCTGGTATCTGAGCCAGCCCGTCACTGTTCCCCCCTTGGAGAGAAGCTGGAGGGCTGTGACCTCGGGGGGTGCTCTCTTGAGACGCTGTTCCTTCCAGAGACGCTGTTTCTCAGAACTCGCTCTCTGTGCAGTGAGACGCCCAGGTCACAGGGAAAGGCCACATGTTGGCATTCCAGGTGACAGTCACAGCCAGCCAGCCCAGCCCAGACATGTGATGGAAGAAGTCTCTTTGGAAATGCATTCTTCCAAACCTACCAGCTCCAGTCTCCACAGCTGATGTCCCAGACCTTGCGAAGCAGAGCAAACCACCTCCGCTGGGTCCTGCCACATTCCCCATGCACTGAAGCCTCAAGCCTAATAAATGGTTGTTTTCGGCCACCACGCTTTGGAGTGTTTGCTATAGTTATGGACTACATGTTTGTCCCCCTCATTCTACATGTGTTAAAGCTCTAACCCCAGTGAGATGGTATGGGAAGTCTGGCCTTTGGGAGGTGAGTACAGTTAGATGAAGTCATAATACCCTCATGACTCCTTATGTGTTTATCCAATTGCCCATTACAGACCCGCCCTGGCAGGTGAGCCGACCTCCCCACGTTGGGATTAATGCCCTTAGAAGAAGAAGAAAGGGTACCAGAGCTCTCATGCCCCCCCCACCTTCCCCCTCCTAGAGCATGCATGAAGAGAGGCTGTGTGAACACACGGTGAGCAGGTGGCTGTCTGAAAGCCAGACACAGAGTCCTCACCAGAACCTGACTACACTGACCCCTGACCTTGGACTCAGCCTGCAGGACGATGAGGAAATAAATGTCTGCTGTTTAAGCTGTCCAGCCGGTGCTCTTCTGTTACAGCCGCCCGAGCTGACTGCCACAACTGTGCAGCAGCAGCAGACTGGAATATACCCAGTCTGAGCCCTGGCATTTGCCACCTGGTCCCTTGGTCACCACGGCTGTAGTCTGTGTAAAGTGTGAACTGGTCACTTCGTTTTATACACACATCTGCTCATCAGTGTGAGTTATCTTTGCTCTCGTCACAAGAGGCCATTATGAATTGGACTAAGTAAATGAGTATGTGTGCACACATGTGTATATGCCATGCACACATGCATAACTGTATGCCTCAGGGTCAGTGTGGGAGACGCTCAGGAGCAAAGGCACAGGTCTCCCTGGGAGGCTGAAGGCCCAGCCCCCGCTCCCTCGCCCGGCCTGTGCTGCGGGAACAGCCCCGCATTGTTGATCCCCAGACAGTCTCCTTCCTCCTGCCCTGCACCAAACCGAAGCCATTGTCCAAGGACAACGAGGGCACTGTGGTCCTTTTCATTCTGCCACAGAGAGGCAAAGCTGACAGCACGGGCATTTATCTCACACTCTGGCTTCCAGAGGCCTCACATTCACTAATGAATTA
>PVJN01027086.1:0-28412 GCA_004026805.1 Lasiurus borealis
TATCCTATATCTCTCATCTGAGTTCACCACACATTTCCAATTGGAAATCTCTACAAACTGATTCTGGGATGCCTTATATTTTGCATCACCAAAGTCAAACTCTCACCTTATCCTAAAATACATTTTTTTAAATATGACCCTATTTTATTGTTGTTGATAATGAAATCATGACTTTCCCATTCTAGGCATTCTTACTTCTTTCCTTATCCATTCAATCAGCTGGCAACAAACACCTGGTGATTCTGTCTCTGAAATGTCCTTTTGTTTTATCTCTATTAGCTTCCTATTATCATCATCTTTGAATAAGTCCTTAAAATGTGTTATTGGTTTTACCTGAACCACTTGCACCCTATCCTGTTATCTATTTTTCTTGAACCAAGGGAAAAACATTCTTTCAATATACAAAAAATAATATTCCTAAAATCAAGCTTTGGGCTTTCATCTTCTGCTCAAAACTTTTCAGTATCTGGTGGCTTTCAGAAGCAATCTATCAGTTTGGTGTTCAAGTCCTATCTCTACAGGCGAAAAGTGCCTGAGAAGAAAGAAAATGAACAAACCTAAAATCATAACTATCATTAGTTTTGCATCTACTGCGACCCAGATACTCATTAAGCATTTTCATATACATCATTTTTCACACAGACTCGGAAGGTGGCATTATTTTCACTATGCCCAATTTAGAGAGCAGTCAGATAATGCATCCATGGTAATAGAGTTTGTTGGGGGCAGGACAAGATCTTAAATCACAGACCACATGCTGAGTGGCTGTTTCTACTATTTGCTCTTTCTACTATTCCATACTGTCTGCCTTTTCCAACAAGCCATTTATTCTGGTCAAAGAGAACACCTCACCAGATTGAGGATACAGGCTGTGGTTTCTTCCTTTGAGGTTGTCCTCAAGCTGGTATCTTCACTTGGCATGTTCCTTCTTCTGGTTCCAGAGTCAAAATCTAACAAACCCTTGTCTACAAACATTTCTTTAATCTCTACAAACAATAATATTCTTACCTTCCTTGGTATATAACTGATGCTGCCTTAAAATTAAGCCTCAGGGACAATTTGGATTCCCATCCTTTATATTAAACTTCTTTACACCTCCCACACATCCAAATACATTACTGTTTCAAAAATATGTGTTGAATTAAAATGATCACCACTATACCTTTTACTCTGATACCTTCATTAGGAGTATGAAAGTAATTAAGAGTCAGAAAATGTTGAAGACCTGCTCAGCAGTTTATTAGAAGAGTTGTCTTAGGGAAATTCTCCAACTTCATTAAACATTAGTTGCCTCATTTACAAAGTGAAGATATTAAGAGTGACTCCCAATAACGAGTTGTTGTGAGCTCATAATAAGGTAATGTAAACAAAGTTCTCATGTAGTATCTCATAACTAGTATTTTATCTATTAGTATTAGTGGGAAGTAATAGTAATTGTAGCAATGTAATGGTCTCTAAAGATACAGTCCTAACTAATTGTAGGAAGTAATTATCTGTGCCATTAAATTACCTGCCATTTTATAGAAAACAGGGTAAAAAATAAACTGAATTAAAGAGGTCAACTGAGGAATCAAGAATGGAACGTGAGACTTAATTGTCAATCATTTCCTCTTATCCTGGGTATATACTGAGTGGCCAGATTATTATGATCTCTAAACGCATAATAATCTGGTCACTTAGTAAATATATGTGAATGTGTGTGTGTGTGTGTGTGTGTGTGTGTGTGTGTGTATGTGTGTGTATATTTGAGAGGCTTGATGCATGAATTCATGCATGGGTGGATGGGTGAGGGGTTGGGCTAGCCTGGTCAGGGGAAGGGGACATGGGCTAGTTGACCAGCCTGCCTGCTGGTCAAACTCCTGGTCAAGAAGACAATTTGTATATTAGCCTTTTATTATATAGAATATATACTTAGTGGCCAGGTTATTATGTGTTCAGAGATCATAATAACCTGGCCACTCAATGTAAATTGACTTTTGGATGATGGTTAGCTGGATCCATCAACAGTGCTTCTCTAAATGTCTTTAAATGATTGCAGGCTCCAAAGTTGTCATTTCGGGCTGCAAAATGACAAGTCTGGCTGTCGGTACTATCTTTGAAGCTAATACAGGTGTACATTTTCCTCTGCCATCTATCCAGGAAACACTAACAAGATGAAACAGCAGCAGTGACAGCATCAGGACCTAAGCATATGATCCTACAGGGTGGGCAGCTAACGAATTCCCCCATCAATACAGTGAGCTTCAGTGCCTTCTGCATGCAGCCAGGGATTTAAAATCCATCATCCACAGCTTCAGGGAGTCAATGAGCTATTTCTTGCCCTGTTACACTGAACAATACCCCAGGAGTAATGAATAGTAACAGTGTGAGCCATTGGTCAATGAGCTAATTCATCCCACCAACGGTGTTCAGGGAGGCTTGTCATTAAGCCACATAAGCCACAGAGCTCACCTTTTGTGCCTGGAGTTTGCCTTGTTCACTGCACATTAGATTCCTATGTCGAAAAAGCCTTTGCAATTCTGCACTATGAGCTATTGGCTTCCTGTCCTCATCTAGGATACCATGAGGCTGGCTTTACATTGTAGCATCCTGATTCTTCCTAGAATTTTATATTGCATGAAATTCATGCACAATCGGGGGAGAGGGGGTGGGTTGAGGGTCCCTCAGCCCAGCCTGTACCCTCTCACAATCCAGGACCCCTCAAGGGATGTCCAACTGTGGGATCAGGCCTAAACTGGCAGTCAGATATCCCTCTCACAATCTAGGACAGCTGGCTTCTAACTGATTGCCTGCCTGCCTGCCTGATCACCTCCTAACCACTCTACCTGCCTGCCTCATCACCCCTATCCACTAGCCTGCCTGCTTCATTTCACCTAATTGTTCACCTGTCTGCCTGATCATCCCTAATCACCTCTGCCTGCCTACCTGATCACCTCTAATTGCCTCTGCCTTGGCCCCTGCCACCACAGCTTCATCAGGAAGGCTGTCTGGAATGACATCCAGAAGGTCATTTGGCTGCCCTATCTAAGTAGCATATTATGCTTTTATTATTATAGACTGGAGGTCCAGTGCACAGAATTCATGCATGGGGCGAGGCGTTTCCCTCAACCCAGCCTGTACTCTCTCCAATCTGGGACCCCTTGGGGGATGTCCGAATGCCAGTCCAGACTGGCAGTCAGACATCCCTCTCACAGTCCTGGACCACTGGCTCTTAAATGCTCATCTGCCTGCCTGTCTACCTGGTTGCCCCCAACTGCCCCCTCCCTGCCTGCCTTGTCACCCCTAACTGTCCACTCTTGCTAGCCTGGTTGCCCCCAATTATGCCCCTGTGCCAGCCTGGTCACCCCTAAATGACCCCTCTGCTGGCCTGGTTGCTTCCAACTGTCCCCCTGCCAGCCTAGTCACCCCTCATTGCTCTCCACTGCCAGCCTATCACCCCCACTCCCCCCCCACTAGCCTGGTTGCCCCTAACTGCCCTCCCCTGCTGGTCTGCTTGCCCCTAACAGCCCCCCATGCCAGCCTGGTCACCCCTCACAGCCCCTCCCTACCCACTGGCCTGGTCATCCCATGCAGCCTGCTCTTCAGTCATTTGGTCATCCCTCACTAACCCCCCTGCCAGCCTGGTCACCCCATGCAGCCTGCTTGTTTAGTCATTTGGTCATCCCTCGGGCCAGCCCTAGGCAGCTAGGGGGCTGAGGGGACGCCAGACTCTGGAAGCTGGCACATGGACTGGCCAGACCCACCTGGGGGTGCCACACATCTGTCACCCTGGCGGTGCTGAGGGGATTGGGTGCCACCAACTATATCTGTGGGCACTGCCATCTTTGAAGGTGTGGCAATCAATTAGTATATTACCTCCTTATTGGCTGTGGGTTCTTCCATCTTTGTGATGGTGTGACAGTCAATTAGCATATTACCTATTTATTAGAAAGGAGGTTAAGATCTTAGAGATCTTCTCAGAGTTTATTCATTATTTAGGAAAACAAAATATATTGTTTTGTTTGACTTAAAAAATGTTAACTGAAGAAAAGTATCAATAAAATAAGGTCATCCATGATTGAAAGCTCACTATAAGCCAGGGTTTATACAAGTTCTATATATATCATCTCATAATGTATAAAAAAGTATAACTTATTTTAATTACTGTTTTCTTCCAGTCTGTTAGTTCTAGGTAAGCCAAGGTCAATCACAGTATCCCTAAAATGTAGTACCTTGCCTGACACACACACACAAAAAAAACACTCAATTTCATTATACTAAATAACACTCAAAACTTAAATTCTCTTAATCCTAATTTTTCTAAATCATTTTTTAAAATATATTTTATTGATTTTTTACAGAGAGGAAGGGAGAAGAATAGAGAGTTAGAAACATCAATGAGAGAAAGACATCAATCAACTGCCTCTTGCATGCCCCCTACTGGGGATGTGCCCGCAACCAATGTACATGCTCTTGACCAGAATCGAACCTGGGACCCTTCAGTGCACAGACAGATGCTCTATCCACTGAGCCATTCCGGTTTCAGCTCTAAATCATTTTTTATTTGCACTAAGGATTCTCAAACATGACTATCATAAGTTAATAGTCAAAGGGTCACTGGTGTAAGTGATAAATGACAGAGATATGGTCATTCATTTGTCTTCTGCTTCTCAAAAGTGTCGACCAGCCATAAAATACTTTTTACATATGTTGTCAACTTGGTTTTTATGATGGCATTATCGTATATTTCATCTGCTCACTGAAATTATCTTTCTGATTTTAAGAAATCAAAATCTAGGAAATTATTTTATTTGTAGATGTGCTTTTAGGTTCCCAGTTAACTTGGTGGTAGCATCTACTCATCTCCACTCAATCTGGCTGTACCCACATTAAAGCCTTGGTTCTAGCAATGACTCTCTGGGACTCTAATAATCTTCAAGTATAAGACCAAGCCAGGGGCACTTCATCTGGAGCCCACAATGGGGCTCTAACCCCTCTCAGACCAAGCGTGCCCATAGAGATGTGCTCTGCTGCTCCTGCTAATTCTTGTTATTGTTTGCTCTTTCCCTTCTTCTCCTCTCTCTTCCTTCTCCTTTTCCTGTACTCCCTGCTCTCTTTCCTCTTCCCTCTTCACTTATCCTTTGAAGAAGAAACTCTATGGTACGGTAGATTACACTTTCTCCACTGAATAGAGAGTCCTTAGCAACTGTATACCCAAGGGCAATGGAGGCACAATGCATCATCTTGTGACACCGTATAGGGACATAATGTCTTACAATGAGAGACCAGGAAGCTGCAGAAGTCCACTTATCCTGTTAACCTAGCCAGGCCTCTCTTAGAAGGAAATGGTCCTCCACCACGTGCTAACAGGACACTGCAAAAGTCTCAGTTGTGGATCTGGTTAATTCAGAAAAATTTGCTTTGAATCAGATGAAATAGAAATTTGTTTACAGAAACAGTAACCACAGACTTTTAAAAATACTTAAGATGAGATTCTACTTTCAATTTTAAAAGATATTCTTCCTTTCATTATTTTTTTTTCTCTGATGAAGTCATCACCTTCTGGATTTCATCGAGCAAACTACCTCTCAACATGTGTGCAGTCCTTTGCTTATAGCAAACAACTTTCATATTTTTTATTTCATTCGAACCTCCAGAAAACTATGTAACATAAACTTTTGGGGGGCTCATTTAAAAAAAGGGGAGAGGTATCTCACTCCAAGGCAAATAGCTAACTGGTGACTCACAGAAATGAGACTCAATCCAAATCTTTCCATTTAAAATTAAGTACATTTCCCCACTATAGCACGTTGCCTCTCAAAACCAAGTGTGGAACTAAACAGTTAGATAAAAATCTCTTGGGAATAATAGAGACCCGAGAAAACACACATTAAGCCCCATGCAGGCAGCTATCTTGGGTCCAGTTTTCACAAACAGTATCTTCATGGAATCCCCATGTCCACTGCCTGCCCCCACCTTCTCCTCCCACTCTGCTGGGACTGAGGGCTAAGCTGGGAGATGCAGATGGGATCCCCAGCAGGCCCTCTCCGCAGAAGTGCCCAGTGATCTGGAAAAGCTCCTGAGCCCAGAAAACTCAGAGGCCTTTGCAATGAGAGCCAAGTGCAGGAAAGATACACCGAGCCAACACGCAGTGTGCAGTCCACTGTGGAAAAAAGAAATTGGTCTGCTGGTCACTTTCGTGGTTCTCCTGTCCTTTCCCTCTTTCTTTCTTTACTACTCTCAGAAATACCAGCGTTCTTCTGTATTCTTCCACAGAAACCCCCAAGTCCAGTCCCTGAAACCCAGTCTGCCCTTGGTCAAACGGAGAGCTGAATCTAAGCCACCGGCCACCTTAGCGCATGGAGAAGGAATCCCGCAGGTGGTGATGGTTCCCTATAAATACTCCCCACAGAGACAGCCCAATGAAGCTGCCAAGCCAGCTATTTACAGAAGCAAGAGCTGTGAGGAACAGACCATTTATCATTTCCAGCCTCTGCTCCCCTTATTCTCCAGGAGTCTCTTCAAATGCCATAAATTATGGAAAAACAATATTATGCCAAACAAACTTAATACATTTCTGATTTCCCGGAACATGACCTTGAGGGGATATTACTAGCACTCTTGAGGGGGAGTGCAGTTTTGGAAGAACACTTTGCCATTATCCTTAACGTCAATATTCTTTTTAAAAATATATATATTTTATTGATTTTTTTAGAGAGAGAGGAAGGGAGAGGGATAGAAAGTTAGAAATGTCGATGAGAGAGAAACATCCATCAGCTGCCTCCTGCACTCCCCCTACCTACTGGAGATGTGCCTACAACCAAGATACATGCCTTGACCGGAATCGAATCCGGGACCTTTCAGTCTGCACGTGGAAGCTCTATCCACTGAGCCAACTGGTTTTGGCTAATGTCAATATTCTTAATGTCATCCTACCTTGCTTTATGTATCTACATTGTAATTCCAAAGGGAAACCAATGGGAAAAGTTAGAGATTCTGATCAAACAAACCAGGTGCCCTGACCCATAAATTGTCACTGTTCTAAAGGTTCATACTTTTAAAAATGAATCCAAGAGGATTTACTGTAAATTACACACAGGGAAAAAGAAATTAACAGGATTTAATTTTTACACTGTGCAGTAACTATATAAAAAAGAGTTGATGGTGTTCAGTTCTCCTCAACCTTCTCTTCTGTAACTGGTGAAGGGAGGTTGTTTAGAGATTCATGACAGTGATGGCAGGCACTTTATGATAATCCTTTCTCTGGTTCTATTCAGCTTTTTCCCTATTGTATGAATGGAAGTGAGTATAACATGACACAATCCATCAAGCCTCAATGGGAGTCAGTGGGTCGATGTCACTTGCAAGTAATAGCAGCCGTTCTCCAAATATTGACCTGGTCAACTTCTCAACAATAGCTTTCAGTGCAGAAAACTTATATTTGAAGTACAAATATTTTAAAATCCCTCTGCTTTAAGGTACCCTCCTTCCTCCCACATAATTTCATTCCATGCACACATATTTCAACAAACATCATTGTGCCTTTGCTAAACATATTTTATCCGTAATTTTATTAATATTATTGCTGACGCAGAAAATAGTGCATCAAGGAAAGCTGACCCTAAATCGAAGAAATGTAAACTAATTTGAAACGAACCATCTTTAAATTATTTGATCTCTTGGCCATCTCTATTCTTTTAACCAGTTAACTGTCCCTTGGCCAAAACGGAAACCATTCCCACATGCCATGATATTTTGAATTTAATTGCATCTATAGACACTTAGGGCAAAAAAAAAGGGTTAAACAAACAAACATGAAATTCTGTGAGAGCTGCAGATCTTAGAATAAGACTGAATACTTTAACTAATCAGTAAATGATTCAAGGACCTACAGTGGAATATGAGTTTAACAAAATATCTATTTTCCTAAAGAGCCTTTAATGGGTGGGGATTTCAGGATGACAAAGGAAATGAAAGAAAAAAGTTCAAGTTTGAAAGGGAGGATGATGTGTATAGAGCAAGTATAATAGACAGAAAGCCTGCTTCTATCCACAAAGCCCCATTTCTGCACAGTGGCAGACATGGCTAGTGGAAGCCAGATCTCCTACCTGCTGGATGGGCCCGCTGCCCTCAGGGACCTTTGTAAAGCCTGGAGTGAGAGAGAGAGGCACTGAGAGCTGCCAGCCAAGAGGATGCCCATTTACCATTCCTGCTTGGGGGGCTCCAGGGCAGGCAGGTCTCTGCAGGAATGGGGGCTCAGCTCAAGGTCAGACTCCCTGTCATCCCTGGAACAGCATTTTCTCTCCCTCCAAATGAGCTAACTTGGGGTAACCAGGGCTTCTTCCAATGACACTGTCACTGCTACTCAAAGCACTGCAGGGATTCTATGCAATGCTTTGCTTTCGAGCAACTTGCTGGCTTTACCATCAATCACAAATCACACCAAAGTACTCCTAGTTATGTCCACACCTGAGACCCACACTGGAAAGATGCCGCTTTACCCAGATGTGACCCCTGCTGAGAACATCTGCAGGCAGTCTGTCCGCTCCCCCAGACCCACCTTCTTTTCTCCCCCGCCCCTGGGATGTGCCCTGTTTTCATCGCCTCTTCATGCCTGCCATCACCTTTCCTCCCCCCACCACTGGTTTCTAGCCTCCTAGGCAAACTGCAAGGGAGGATTAGACCTTTCATCTCCTGCCCAACCCTTTCTGCTTTCATTAATGGCCATTATTTTCCCCCTTTGGAATAATTTTCTTTAGTGCAAGGAAACAAACTGTGTTCAATAAACAAATCCGCATTTTACAGATTGTAAAAGCCATATGAAAGTATCTTGTTATGTATTTATGGCTTCCCTTTCCTGATGCATCTATATAAATGTCCAACGCAAGACCCTGGTTTTGTAATAAATCTTTTGATCTTCCGCTTGGATTCCTTGCCCCACCCACTCTGGGCTCAGTGTCTATCACAGGTTCTTCACATCTTCATGAGGAATTGTGCAGTCTGAGGCAGAGATTACTGAAGTAGTGCCTACAGCCTATTTTTTAATAGGTAACTTTTCATTGGAATACAGTCATGCACCAATTTTAATCTCTGGTATACACCAGAAATGTAAAAAAAAAATGTTTAAACTTAAGTAGTAGACCAATGAAGCAACCCCTTGCACAAGATGGTCAGGAATATTGCAGGTTCATTACAGAACCAAGTGGTTTCTCCGCCTCATGGGGTCTCTTTTCCTTTTCTCTAAAATGTATCAGATGATATCCTTTTCTCCCCCAAGCTCTGAAGCACAGACAATCTGTTTGGATTTTCTAGAATGTTTAAGCAATGGCAGCATCACTGGAATCAGCCCATGGTACCCAAGGGAGTACTATACATTTGGAAGTACAATTCCTTGTATTTTTGCTTGTAAACTGTTAAAATGGAATGTATGCATCCTCCTGGAAGTTCCCCAAATCCTCACATCCATTTTATAAAAACCGTGCCCATTGCAAGTCAACTTTCAAATAAGAAAACATTTCTCTTAACAGTGAGGATGCTCTACAAAACGCGTGAGAGAAATGGATAAACTGGTAGCGCATTATCTCTTTCAGAAAAGATGCCCATGGTTGTGCCAAATCATATTTTTCTTAGTGAGCCACACTGAATGAGAAAGGAAGATAAATCACCGGGAAAATGCAAGTGAGCTGGTAATAATCGCCTAGTTATAGCTGCCATGAAAATCATTAAGTTATTCGCAGCATAAATCTCACCGAGTTGTGTAAATTACGGTGGTTCTTACGGGCCAAATAAAGATAAACCCTCCTAACCATAGCCGCCTCTCTCTGTGCTCCTTGGCGTGGCTTTTTAATATGCTTTAGCGCAGGCTCGTAGCATCATATGGTTCCTGAAGCATCTGAGAATCTGAGAAAGCATTCAAGTTCCACAGCTCAATTCAAGAACCCTCTTTCACATTTTGAAGGTAGGTATGTATAGATAGATAGATAGATAGATAGATAGATAGATAGATAGATAGATAGATATAGATATAGATATAGATATAGATATAGATAAAGATATAGATATAGATATATAGATATATATCACCTGCTTTAAGTTACATCTCCCACTGGGGATTGAGCCTGCAACCTGGGCATGTGCCCGACCAGGAATTGAATCATGACTTCTTGGTTCATTACTTGATGCTCAACCACTGAGCCATGCTAGATAGGCAAGATCACCGTTTCTAACCAGGCCCTCCCTGAACTACTATACAGAGACGTGCCCTGTTCTGGCTCACAGAAACCAGTCTTCCAGCTCAAGCTTTAAGCTTTCAAGATGCTCCTATTTCTAAGGATGTTGGAAGAGCAGGGCCGGAGATGGGCCCTGCCCCAAGGGATGAGCTTGATGCTGTGGTATCAGCCAGGCGGCCACCTCTATTGGGAAATGAACAGTGAAACCCCACCCTCCGATTTCCGCCAGAGAACCAGTACCATTAGCAAAGTTTGCAATGCAAAGAGCCCCGGAAAATGTTTCTTTTCCTTCTTTCTGGAGGTTGGTGCTAATCCCCAGTTGATCTTTCCTCTTAACTGCTCCCTCCTCCCCCGGCTATTTAAACCGGATTCTTATTGCTCCAAATTAAATCCATTCTTTCTAGCCTTGTCATTGCTAACTAATGAGAACAATTCCTCTCTGTGCTCTCGGTGGCTGCACTCAGGGTACTTATGGATGAAAATCATATCCTCGGTTAGCCTACTTTCTTAACTGCAGACTGCACAGGTGATAAAATGGGTTAATTGTTGCTATAAAAATATTTGCTACCCTCATAACGAAGTAATCTTTCCTCCAAATCATTTTAATTTCTTAAAATTGCACTGTGTTCTTAATGATCCGCAATGACTGAGGGCGCCGTCCTATTGGGCTTATGTACACAAGCAGAAGGTTGAATGTACCAATACACGTGAATACACCGATCCTCGGTTGCTGTGCTGTTTCCTTTCGGCCCCACTCACTCTGGCCTCTGTTTTTATCACACGCTCTTTACATCGCCACGAGGAAGTTTGCAGCCTACAGCAGGGTCACCAAAGTACAGCCAGCTGCCCGTCTTAATAAATGCAATTTGTATTGGAGGAGTCACACATCCACTTTTAAAAAACATTGTGCCTACAGCTGCTTTGACATTACATGGCTCTATGACCTCCAAAGGCCAAAATATTTACTAGCTGGCTCTTTATTAAAACACACACAGACACACACACGCACACACACACACACACTCCACCCTAGGAGATCATGAACATTCAAATTGGCTTTGCTACCTCTATCAGGTTAAGATGAACCACACCAGGTAAAAATCTCTTCTTTTTACACACCTGAGCCATCTGCTGAAAGTTTCCTGAGATGCTAAACCACACCAGGAGAAAGTCAAAATGGGAAAAGTTTAAAATACTTATCCCTGAGGTACCCTAGGGCCCTCAGGGTCACATCTGAAGAGGAGAATGAGACTAAACACAGAGACCATCCCTTCGATAGGGTATCAAACACCCACAGAGGCGAATTTTATACGTACAACATCTCTTATCTGTGTCTAACTAGAATTTCTGCCGCATTTATCTGACTCCCCAGTTCAGCCCAACAGGAGGACAACAGGATTTAGGTAAAGGCCCGGGACTCACTATGTGCAGCTGGAGGAAGTCTCCGAGGCCCGGAGCGCTGTCGATGCGAACCAGGATGCCGTCCTTCACGGTGGTGCTGAAGCCCACGGCCAGGCGGTCCGAGCGCGTGCTGGGCCTGTCGTTGGCCGGCCAGGTGTAGAGGATGAGGCCCCCGCTCTTCCCAAAGATGTAGGTTGCACCAGCTGCAAAAGCAAGGAGAGAGGAAGCCATCAGGGCAGCCAGTCCAAGTGTGTGTGGCCAGGTGTGGGCCCACTGTTGAGCCTCTGCAGACAGCTGTGGAGGTGACACCCCCCCCCCACGTGCCAGGATCTGTTGACATCCAAAGCCTCCAAGGGTGGGCTGTCACCTTGAATTAAAGATGCTGGCAAAACAAATTAATAACAGAGCAGGTGTCAGGGAGCAACGTTTCAAACATCTTCAGTCCCTGCTGCTTTAGGGCAGAAGGCAACTGACACGCTGTGTCTGAGAACTTGGGTACATGGGACAACCAACCTTGCTGTCCTCCTCAAGAGCAGGATTAATTTTCTTTTCTTTTTTTAAAAAATATATTTTATTGATTTTCCACAGAGAGAAAGGGAAAGGGATAGAGAGTTAGAAACATCGATGAGAGAGAGACATCGTTCAGCCGCCTTCTGCACACCCCCTACTGGGGATGTGCCCGCAACAAGATACATGCCCCTGACCGGAATCGAACCTGGGACCCTTCAGTCTGCAGACCGACGCTCTATCCACTGAGCCAAACCGGTTTCGGCAGCAGGATTAATTTTCCATCTCTGCCAGGACAGACATCAGACAGAAAAGGAGCGCCCCCATCTCTTAGCAACGTGGATGTTCTAGTCAATAGGGCTGGAAGCCATTCCAGAGACACCTCGGGGAAACTGAGAGAAACCCACAGGGTCCAAAACCATCATCCCTTTCATGCCTGGCCCTCTGCCACCCGCAGAGAGGAAAGCTGCCACCTCAGAAAAACCAACTACATGACTGAAAGAGTTTGCCAAGTTCACTGTACTGTTGCTATTTAAAAGATGACAAAAATCCCAGAGGCCTCTGAAAAATTAACTTTATAGTAGTTTCCCCCAGCAGCGGTGCTTATCTGCTATGATATAAGAATTTCCACCTCCTTTTCCAAAAGGAGATAAAGGAGACAGAAAATAAATCTCAGTATAATGACAACTGGCATAGTCAATTATGACTAGTGGGTTTATCAGTGTATTTACTATTATTACTATTGCTAGTTACAAAGCCATGGTCTTGTAAGAAGATATTAATTTAAACATACTTAGAAAGGAAGCAGAATGGAAAATGAAGAAATCATTTGCAGCTCATAAATTGAAAACATCTGTTTTTATAAAACAAGTGTTTTGAATCTGAATTTGGGGAAAAGCATTTAAGTTTGGTAGTCAGAATAGACTACATGATTGCAATTTATATGCTTGTGTGTATGTTACCCACAACGGGCCCTTCCATGTGTTATTTATCTCCAAGTTCAAAGACCATTTGGCACCAGATTTGTCCCGCTGAATACTGTCCAATCCTTGAAACTATTTTAAAGCAATATTAGTGAAGCACTCAGATATCTTTAGCAGTCACTAATAATCTTAAGCCCTGGTCTATGTTGAGTTTATAGAAGATATTGGGTTGAATGATGTTGTTTGACGAAGAAATGAGTTATGCATCTCATTTTGAAATAATAAAGAAAACTGCTATGAGGCTAGAAATAGGAGGATATGTCATGTATCATCATTTGTTAAGCTCTAAGCCGCATTATATTCTGAGGCACATAAAATCTAATTTATTCTTTCTCAAAGGTCACTATACTGGTTGCTCCAATATGCTCAGTTTGTATATTACATGTAACATAACATCATTTTTCTTTTATGAATTTCTCAGTCTTTAGCGGATGGTGTCTAAAAAGCCCTCAGGCCTCTGGAGAATTTTGGACTGTGATATGGAAAGTTTATGGTTAATTCCATATGCAAAACAATGTTTGCTCCTCACCATCCACAAACTCATTCGGAACTTCTTAAAATTAGAAATATGTCTATACTTATTTACCCCAGGTATCAATTCATCTGTGCAGACTTTAAATAATTCCCTTCCTGTGGATGATTACAAATATCATCTCCGCTACCTTTAATCTTTATTTGGAAAACTGAAGGTTATTCAGTGATCAAAATCGCCAAAAATGCAAATCATCCTGTGGCATTTTGTGGTAATTTAGAAAGAGCTCTATTCTAACCTAAATATAGTGGTACCTCAAGATACAAGTGCCCTAACATATGAGATTTTTGAGATACGAGCCATCGAGCGAGCGATTTTTGCTTTGAAATACGAGCAACATTTGAGATAGAAGTAATCTCGAGGATCGACCGGCTGCACACAACCCACCAGTTTACCGCGACTCGAGCGTCTCATAGTTTCCCACGCCTCAAGGTTATGGAACGAATTAAACTCGTATCTCGAGGTACCACTGTATTTAGTGGATTCTACTACACATATAAATCCATATTGTATCAGGAAATAATTCTGTCACTAAGAAAAGAACTAGTCAAAAGTTAACTAACAGGGATAGATAGATACATGTGATGCTTTAGTTTGCAAATCCTTTTCAAATTCAGGAACTGGATCTTCCCAACTGTTTTATGGGCAATCTCATGTGTTAACACTACTTGGGAACACAGACCCCAAAATCTGACTTAGTTAAGTGGCACCTCCTTTAAGTCTCTAGCTTAACCTTCCTGCCTCTGAAAGCCTATCTTTACCATATGCCAACCACAAAACACTACTCCAATGATGCAACCTTGACTGTAGTTCATCCTTTTCATATATTCTCCTAAGACTAAAATGGAACAAAAACAAAGCCATAGCCCTCCAATCCGGCATGCCAAAAAATCTGGCATGTAATCTGGTCTTCTAACTAAACAAATAACTTTACAAACCTTCTATTCTGCTTATATTACTCCCTCACTGCCCTGTTCTGGAATTCTCCGTATAAAGAGGAAGAGGACTTTAAAAGATAACTATATAATCTCTTATATTTAGTGGTTAGGAGGTCACCAGAGCTTCAATTTTTAAATACGCAAAGAAAAAAAAAAAAACCTCACGATGACAATAGTAGGCTGTCAGGTATAAAATGATTTAAAATTATTTTTAGTGCTTCTGTTATTCTGAATTTAGGATTTCACTATGTTAGAGAATTCTAACTGTGCAGGTAAAAAGGGTGTGAAAGATGAAAAAAAATCCTTAGCACATGACATACTTTGCTCTGTAGAAATAAACATTAAAATATGTATTCTTGGCGCTGAATTTCCTAGTAAGGGTGATAAAGTCCAATGCTGACTAGAGAGGAAGTTAATAGTTGGATAGCTTGTTACATTTTTTTCTCCTCGGCTTTGCTACCTTGAATAGTTTTTAAATATAAATACAAGCTTTCATTTAATTTTAAAATACAATGCCTATAGTCCCAGGGGACCATGGGATTATTTTGGTTTACTTTTCCAAGTTAAAAAGTTAATTTAGTTATTTTTAAATGCAGATTGCAAACCAACTTTTGGGGAACATTGGAGGAACTGTAAGGACCGTCCTTAATCCATTAGAGATTTTCATTTCTAAGCCAGGCAGTGCCACATCACACATTTGCTCCCCTGAGCCTAGTACTTCTGATGGCTGGTTTCTTTCTGTGCTTATATGCCAGTGCTAAAATCATACTACGTATATTAATAACCTCCACCATGTAAATTTCCTGCTTGCTAGCAAAAAGTGATCAATTCAGGTGAAGAAAAAATTACTGTGGCTGCATTTGGCCATTTAACATTGCAGGATTTTCAAGTTTGAAGGCAGCTGAGGTTGCTTTTCTGAGTCCCAACCAACACTGTTTCAGAAATGAAATCTCCACACTGTCACCATTAACCAAGATAAAGTATATACACTCCATCTTCAAACAGTAAACAAGTATGACATGTTATTTAACACACAGCTTCTTTTGTCTCCAAAGGACCAAAAGAATACTTTGACTTATTGCTTTTGTAATTGGCTAGATTTTTATGGGGATGGAGCTGATAGTGGTTTTGATAGAGTGGAGAGGAAGTTGTATTTACATTTTGGTGTGTGTTCTGTGTTGGGGGTGAAAGGGAAAAAAAGGGAAGAACAGCCTCGAGTGAAAATCTGAAAGAGTCTGGGGATTGGTTTTATGTATTTACTTACAATAAGCTGATTAAGTAGCTGATCTATGATTTCTCAAGAAGAATGAAGGAAAAAATGTTTTCCAGTTCATGCATTTCCCCAATAAATAACTCGTAAATTTGGGGTGTATATTACTGCTTGTTTTACTAGAATCGCATTTAATTGTTGATAACAACTCAACTTTTTGTTATTCAAGACCTCTTAGATAATTCTGTTTTTGTTGTTTTGACTTATAACCCTCATTGCCCTCTCATTATGACATTGTTTCTACATCTGTTACCATATACAAATATCATATTACGTTTTGGGTATATTAATAATAGGAATAGAATCAGGGTCCTGTTTAAGTTTATATTAGATATAAAAATAATCTATACATATGCATGTGTGTGTGTGTTAAAAATGAAGTTAGAAAATATAGCAGACTACCTGAAATTGATTTATTATTTTCCCCACCAAATATTTACAAATAAAATGGCTCCAGAGAAGCATGTAAATATAATGGCTTTCTGCTTATGTGTGTTGTTTTTGAAAAAACTTCAAGTGTATCAGCTCTCTCCGAAATAGTTTTCAGGTGGAGGGAAAATGAAACAAGTTGGAAGCATCTCCAAGGGGAAGCCTTAGAGTGTGAAATTCAAAGAGACCTGGGACATTTCCTCGGGGGCAGTGTCACAGGTAGAATAGTAAATTAAGTAATGACATCAGTATCTCTTGGTGCGCACACCACCTGGCAGGTGAGCTAGGATAAGGACAAGATGTCCAACACCTACTCCCGTGCTATCTGAACACTGCCTGAGAACTCAGACTAAAATCTCATGACACTAAGTATATGTCTGTCTTCCTTTATCACTTCAGGTTCTTATTGGTTATTTCCATTTTAGTAAGCTTTCCTCGACCTTATGACTTTTGTGTTCTTTACTTTAAATTGATAAATCCTTTTAAACAATAAGTGGACTATCAATGACTAAATTTATTATGTTGGTAAGTAGTTATTGCTATTAAAACTATCTTTACTTTATATCAATACTCTATAGCTAAGAAAACCAAAAGGGAAAGACTGTCAAACTCACAAATACTTTTTTTCCAGTAAATGGAGGCATAAAGCTTAAGGATCTCATAATAGCTAATATCCTAAAGAATATAGTTTCTTGGTTTATTTACTGTGTTACGTGCCCTCCACATATGCACATACACAACCCTTGATTGTACTGGGCTGATTATAATAGTAGGACCTTATGCTGTCATAGCATTGCATGGTTTTTATTTTTATCTTTTATAATTATTATTTTTTAAATATATTTTATTGATTTTTTACAGAGAGAAAGGGAAGAGAATAGAGAGTTAGAAACATCGATGAGAGAAACATCGATCAGCTACCTCCTGCACACCCCTGACTGGGGATGTGCCCACAACCAAGGTCCATGCCCTTGACCAGAATTGAACCTGGAACCTTTCAGTCTGAAGGCCGATGCTCTATCCACTGAGCCAAACCGGTTTCAGCCATTGCATGGTTTTTAAATTTCTTTCTTTGGGAATATCCTCATTGGATACCTCTTCCCCCAATGCCATTGATATATTAAAGGCAAATTTGTTACTATTTTAGTAAAATATAAATAAATAAATAAATAAATAAATAAATAAATAAATAAATAAAAAGGAGGCTAAACAAAAAAGTGACGCTGCCCTCTTCTCCCCTCAGCAGGCTGTGTTGCTGGCCCTGGAAATGAAGTTTCCCTAAAGCAGCGGTTCCCAACCTGTGGGTCGTGACCCCTTTGGGGATTGAATGACACTTTCACAGGGGTCACCTAAGACTATTGGAAAACACCTATTTCCCATGGTCTTAGGAACCAACACACCCTCCTCAGTGTAACAAAATGTAGCAATGTAGTTTACTGTTGTCATATGAAGACTGTTGCCCATGCTACACCACGATTCAAGACAAAATTCCATTTATTTGTAATTAGAAATCAATATTTCACAATATATAATTACATATTGTTTTGTGATTAATCAATCCCTGTGCTTTAATTATGTTCAATTTGTAACAATGAAAATACATCCTGCATATCAGATATTTACATTACAGCTCATAACAGTAGCAAAATTACAGTGATGAAGTAGCAACGGAAATAATTTTATGGTTGGGGGTCACCATAACATGAGGAGCTGTCTTAAAGGGTCAAGTCATTAGGAAGGTTGAGAACCACTGCCCTTAGGAAGGTTGAGAACCACTGCCCTAAAGGAATCCCTGGAGATCAAGAGCTCACAAGGAGCCGAGCCGGGAGGGGTGAATAACAAATGGGAAAACTGTGAACAACAAAACCTCCGTATCACAGAGGAGTCACTGGGGAGTACTAGGTAGGTGATAAGTGATACAGATTTTACACATAGCCCTGCAGTGCATTTATTGAATGGATGGTTTATTGTCATCTATTTTGCCTACTCTGAATTTTAAAAAAATAAACACCAAAACTGACGATAAGGTAGCCATAAATAAAGCAGAACAGATGGGATTGAACATTAAGAAAGAGATTCTATCAGTTTTAAAGAACATCCTTTATCGTTGGCAAAGAAATGATCAGATTCACAGCTCGGGAAACAGAGGAACTGACAGCATGGCCTAAGAGTTAAGTAGATCACCAGGGAGAGCCTATCCCATTTCTTAAATCAGGCTTGGGTGGGGTGAGATCTCTCTCACCATGGGGCGGTTTCTTCTTATCTCTGGAGGAAATTATACCTGAAAACGAAAGGCACTAAGACAGAAACAACAACAAAACAGAAACAACATTTCAGAGCACATCCCAAGAGTCTAGAACCATGGTTGGCAAACTGCGGCTCAAGAGCCACATGCGGCTTTTTGGCCCTTTGAGTGTGGCTCTTCCACAAAATACTTAGGCAAGTCTATTCTGAAGAAGTGATGTTAGAAGGAGTTTAAGTTTAAAAAACTTGGCTCTCCAAAGAAATTTCAATCGTTGTACTATTGATATTTGGCTGTGTTGACTAATGAGTTTGCTGACCACTGGTTTAGAAGCAGGATTTCAATTCAAAGACTTCCCAACAGAATCAGTATGGTTTCAGTTCAGTTTAAAATCGGCTTGGTAATACTGAACTCAGTGAAACCATTGAGAACACAGAATGAAACCCTTATATATTTTTCTGATGCCAAAGTTTCCATAGGAGCTGGGGGGAAAAAGTATACAACCAATCATATTCTGCCTATTAAGCCAATGTCTTATATGAGTAAAAATAAAAAGCCACCATTATTTAATTCTGGTGATAAATATCATTAAAAAACATTCTTCTTGGATAATTATATGTCATGTGCAAATCCTGTTCTTGTTAATATGCTTGGTAGGATTGTTTGATCGGAATGGAATGGATTTTCCAGGGAGTCTGAGAGGAACTAAATAATTGTGCTATTTCCAAATCTGTTAACAACTGTCCGGACCACTCATTGCTGGGATTCCTTATATACACAGCTACTACCCCAAAGTATCAGTAAAGTAAAATCACACAGATTCTGGGCATGCTCAGGAGTACTGAGAAACACAGACATCATGACCCTTTCTGAGTCTAAGGGGTAATGATATTTTCAGAAACATATTTCAGCAGAAAACATTTCAAAAAGTTATTTTCACTCAACATATTCAGGATTATTCCACTAGGAAACAGAAGGTGATTAGTGATAAAGAATATGATGCTTTCTCCATTGATGGTATTCTAAATATAAAGCTTGAAGGGACACGTTTAAATTCCTCTTTGCTTAAAATAATTATCATAAGCTCATTGTTTTTCCCTGGGAGTAGTTATTTTTCTTTCACAAGTCTTTGGTAACAGTTAATAATACTTCTTATAATACTAATGTTAATTCTAATATTAACTCATACTAGCTATATGGATGGATAATTTATCATACTCAGATAGTCATAAGTAGGTTTATAGTTGTTCATATGGAAAAAGACAAGTAATACAAATAACTAATATAATAATTAATAAATATTTGCTTGTCTTTTTTCATACAAATAACTGTTAACCTATTTTTGCCCATCCCTAAATATTAATTACATATTAAAGTATGCAGTTTAAGATTTCAAAATCCTATATAACTTTCACTTTAGCTATCATCGCTATATTAGCTTGTTAGGGCTGCCATAACAAGGTACAGTAGGCTAGGTAGCTTAGAGAGCAGAATTTATTTCCTCACAGCTCTGGAGACTAGAATTCTGAGATCAAGGTATCAGCAAGCTTGGTTTCCTCTAGCAGTGGTTCTCAACCTTTCTAATGCTGTGACCACTTAATATAGTTCCTCATGTTGTGGTGAATCGGAATGTAAATATCTGTGTTTTCTGATGGTCTTAGGTGACCCTGCTAGTGGTTCTCAACCTGTGGGTCACTGCTGTAGAGCCGAAGACCATCAGAAAACAGGTCACAACCCACAGGTTGAGAACCGCTGCAGTCTAAGGCCTCTCTGCTTGGCTTGCAAATGGCTGTCTTCTCCCTATGACCTGATATGGTCTACCCCCTTTACCCATCTGTGCCCTCATTTTCTCTTTTCAGAAGTTCACCAGTCATATTGGATTAGAACCCATCCTAATGTTCTCATTTTAACTTAATTACCTCATTGGAGATGCTATTTCCAAATACCGTTATATCTTGAGCTACTAGAGGTTATGACAACAACATATGAATTTGGGGGCTCGGGGGGAGGTTGCGATTCATCCTGCAGCAGTCACTATCCCAATTTTAAAGATTAGGGGATCTATAGAAGGACTTGCTTAAGACCTAATGGCATCAGAAAATTAATCCAGCTTTGTCTAACTCAATGATGTATATTATTTGTATTATGCCAAGTTGTATCCCTAATAGGCTTACATTTTACCTCGACCTGTATATCTGTGTGGGAGTGGAGGTAATGATGGAAAGAGGAAAAACAGAAACAAGATGAAAAATCTATTCCTTCACATGGGAATGGTACAGAACAGAGTTATCTTTATTTTATTTAATGACAGTGGTTTAAGTTGAGGTTGGTCTCTATAAAATATATAAAGCAAGGTCAGACAATGGTGACTTCTGATTAATTACACCCCCTTATAAAACTAAATTCTAAAGGATGGGTGGTGATGATATTTGTTTCAGAAATAATATGAAATAAATTTAATTTTTAAATAAATGAAACAATATCATTTTTATATCCAAGCTAGTTCCTTACATAGCAAAACAAAATAAGTTCTAGGAAGTTGCAGAGTAGTCAGGTTTAAGAACATAAATATTGTTTTATTGTCAAACAATATGAAAATCCGAAGCCCTTCTTACTATGAGCTCCTGGAGGATAGGACTGTTTAATTTTCTCTCTATCAACACTATGAATGCTCAGGAAATAAATGCTGTTAAGTTAATCAATAAGACTTGGCTCACCTATACTTTCATGTTTTCACACTGTCATTCCAGCACTGCCCATTAATCCATTTCAGCTTTTTGTCATTCCATCTCAATGTGGAAATAGTTTATAAGTACCCATATATTAGAGTTCACAACATCTCTTGTGATGGAGCAGAACACAGCTTTCAGTTTATAAAAGAAATGTAACCACAACAACTACTAAATAAATTTACTTTGGTGAATTTTTGAAAGGCTCAGATGATAAATTCACATCCACTTTTAATCAAATTGTTTATGTTACCATCCCTTCTTAAATCACATTATACAATCTCTCTCTTCTTCTCTCTCCTACACACCCCCCCACACACACTGCATATAATGTTCTATTTTACAGATATTAACTAAGTGCAAAGACCATATATTCATTGGTTCTTATAAATGAATAAAAATAAAAATGATCATTGTATAATTACTAGTCAGTCTTTTCTTTAGCAATTATTTTAAACTCAGTTCTTCTATCTCATGGGACATAGTTAGAATAAAAGGAAGGTTCAGAGCATATTCATCTGCCTATTTTTATTTCACAGGTTTGAAATACTTTCTCTAATAAGAGCAAATCAAGGGATTGCTAAGTACTGAATATTCTCTGAAAAAGAGAAACAGATGAATAGTAGTTGCTTATTTTCGGTAATTTGATTTAAATGACTGATATCTATATATACAGACTTCACACTTTCAAGGGGCCGGTGTCTATAAGCAGATAACTTTGGTATAATTCATAAAACATTACTTTCATGGAATAGTGGACTAATATTTTTAAGGGAAATGACTCTTGCTTCTTTGACACACATATTAGGCAAAGGAAAGAAACTTCAACCATTCTCTTATTTTATAACAATTACTTGTCTTTACTGTGCCTCAGTTTCCACATGATTAAGAAGGTAATAATATCTCTCCTATTCATTTCAAAGAGTTGGAGTAAGAATCAAATGACAATTGTGTATACAATAGAGAATTCTAGAAATTGTTTAGTTTTTCCATTTTATGGTGATCACTCAAAGAGAAGAAATTCCCCAATGTGTTGGTACTTGCAGTATACCTTTATTATTCTACTAGTGGCCCGGTACATGAAATTTGTACACATTAAAAGGGAATTAATTAGAGAAAATATTTTAGTATGAATATTTTCCCTTTCTGTGTAATAGAAGTGTCAAAGATGAAATTAGTAAAATATATATGAAAATATGCCTCCTGTCAGAGTCTGAGGCACGGCACAGGACCTAGAGTCAAGTCCCCACCCATAACACACATATGCTTCGAAAACACAGGGGATCCAGATCCGGCCAGCTCCACCCACAATGGGTGAGACCCAGACATGGCTGGCCCCATCTCGGTCAAGCCCCACCCAGCGAAGGGCGCGGCCTGAGGTCCCTTGCCCTGGCCAGGGACCATGCAGCCTCAGGTCCCTGATGTTCAGTCATTTTTAGGACACCCCATATATCAACAGGAATCTTTAAGGCACCAATAAACAGAATATCATTTTCTTTTGAAGTTCTTAAAGAAAAATAAGTGTGTAAGATAAGCCAAGAAAATTTTAAAAGCAAGAATAATGAAAGGAGACTTGCTTTAGCAGACTTTATAATTTACAAAAAAGTAAATTAAAAAAAATCTATGCTTAGAAGAAAAATAGAGTACTTGTTTATTAAAAATTAAATGTAGCCCTAACTGGTTTGGCTAAGTGGATAGAGCATCATCCTGTGGACTGAAGGATCACAGGTTCGATTCTGGTCAAAGGCATGTACCTTGGTTGTGGGCACATCCCCAATAGGGGGTGTGCAAGAGGCAGCTGAATGGAAGTTTCTCTTTTATCAATGTTTCTAACCCTCTATACCTCTTCTTTCCTCTCTTTAAAAAAATCAATAGAATATATTTTTAAAATAATAAATGTAATGGTATATAAATGTCAAAAAATTGTTAAGTACTTTCCATGTACTAAGAAGAACAGTATATGTATAATTCAATATGATAAGTACTATAGTAGAGCTATGTTCAAAATGAGATCTAAACCCCTATATAAAGAGGATAACCAATGATAATAAAGACTCATACTAAATAATAATAATAATAATAATAATAATAATAATAAAAATAAATATCTTATCTAATAAAAGAGTAGTACGTAAATTGACCATACCTCCACTACATCCACCAGCCATGCCCAGCAGCCACACTCACCAGCCAATCAGAGCAAGTATGCAAATTAACCCAACCAAGATGGTTACAGCCACAGAGAGAGCAGGAGGGAGGCTTGGGTTGCCCCTGGTGATGGAGGAAGCCAAACTTTACGCAAACCTTGCATGGCCTAGACCTCCACTCCAGGCAACAAAGTTTCAATTGTACAAGATAAATAAATCCCAGGGATTGGGTTGTTGGGGAGTGTGGCCGGCCTGCAAACCACCACAGGCCCCTTGCCCAGGCCACCCCATACCCCAAGGGAACAACCACCTTGATCCAGGACGCCTTAGGACAAACCAGCTGTCCCCCACCTGTGCATCAAACCTCTATCCTATCTAATAAAAGAGTAATATGCAGATTGACCATCACTGCAACACACAAAATGGCTGCACCCGTGTGGTCATCTTGGCTACCACAAGATGGCAAGCAGGGAAGAACAGTTAGGGGTGAGCAGGCCTACAGGGGAGGGCAGTTAGGGGTGAACAGGCCTGCAAGGGAGGGCAGTTAGGGGCATACAGGCTGGCAGGGGAGCAGTTAGGCATCAATCAGGCTGGCAGGGAAGTGGTTAGGGGGTGATCAGGCAGGCAGGCAGAAGCAGTTAAAGACAATCAAGAAGGCAGGCAGGTGAGCAATTGGGAGTCAGCAGTCCTGGATTGTGAGAGGGTTGTCCAACTGCCCGTTTAGGCCCAATCTAAGTAGGGCCTCTAATATATATATTATCACCATTTAGTCAACATCCATCACATTACATAGTTATAATTTCATTTTCTTGCAAGAACTTTTAAGATTTACTCTCTTAGCAAGAATGTAGTATGATTAAGTATAATTACCATGCTATACATTGTATCCCTAAAACTTATAATATACTCATTGCATTATTTGCCCAAATTTGAAAAACTCTGAATCAGTATCAACTCTTTTCTCAATCATTTTAATTGGTTGTATAATATTCCACAAGGTGATGAACTCTAACTTGGCAATTCTCTCCTGTTGAGCCCTTAGGTTGTTTGTTTGATCAGTGGGTACAACTTGGGGTATTGGAGGTAATTTGATTTAAGAAGACAGAATATGTGGCTAAATAAAGAACTTCAATTTCCTTCACTTAGTACAGTGGTTGGCAAACTCATTAGTCATCAGAGCCAAATATCAATAGCACAATTGAAATTTCTTTTGAGAGCCAAAAACTGACTTTTGTGCATGGGCCACAAAGTTTTAATTGCACTGTACGTAAGCACCTGCACGTGGTATTTTGTGGAAGAGCCATACTCGAGTGGCCAAAGAGCTGCATGTGGCTTGTGAGCTGTAATTTGCTGATCACTGACTTAGTAGATGGAGAAGTATCACATAATTTTTAAAAAATACCCACAAGAAAAACAGCCTCCAATCCAAGTGCACATGGGCAATGTCTGAATCTCTCATGTGATTGACTTATTTGGAAGACCTAATATAGAAAAACATAGTTTCTCTGCTTAATATATATATATATTCTTTAATTAAAATAAATCTCCACGAGTATTAGGCTAAATTGTTTTTGTTATTCTTAAAGCAAATATAGTCTATAGCCAAGAGTCACTTAAAAGACCCAAATGGATCAACGTCAGCTCTTGGTGGCCAAAGATATTTTTCATTGTTCATTTAACAAGACTTTATCCCTTACCTCCTATCTATGAACAAAGCTATCTTTGCATTATTATATAATATTTTAATAATTAGTTTATAGTTTACTTTAAAAACTGATTCCCTCTGAATACATAAGCTCTTCCTAACTTTCTTAATCTTTTATCATCTTTAAAGGCCAGTATATAGCTTCCATTTTTCTTCCTGTATTATTTTTAATAAGATAATTGCCATTTGCTAATATTTAGTGGTTCTCATCCCAGTTTCCTAATTAAATATATTTCAACACATCCTCCATCTCAGACTCCCTGTCTTCCCTCAGGAATGGAAAGAGAGAGATAAGACATCAATGATGAGAGAGAATCATCGATTGGCTGCCTTCTGCATGTACCCTACAGGAGATAAAACCTGCAACCTAGGCATGTGCCCTGACCTGGAATCAAACCGTGACCTCTTGGTTCCTAGGTCGACACTTAACCACTGAGCCACTGTGACCACACAGCAATTTCTTGTTTATTCTCCTGGACTTTATGGGAGGTGACTGCATTATCTCTGCTTTAAGAAACTGCCCTCTCATCAGTGGGTCCTGGAGTGAGGCCTTACTACACTGGGCCTTGCCCTTTTGTTCACAATGCCACTTTGCAAGTCTATGAAAACTAATTTCCCAGGCCCTCTCTTAGCACTAATATGATAACTTTAGCAATGATTCACCAGTGCAGATATGACATTCTGCAAATAAACAGCAGTCACTTCCATTAAGACTTGAGGATTTGTGATGATGGATATATTCAGACATACCAGTCTCTTTTTAGAAAATGCAATTTTAGGGGAAAAATACAAGATAATTGGTCTTTAGCTCTTGCAGGAAACTTAGATAGCACCTGCCATATTTAAATTAATACAGTGCTTCTCTCTGTTAGATTAGGCCTTTTGATTAAGTCAATCATGTGGTACGATTCAGACATTGCCCATGTGCACTCAGATTAGACGATGCATTTTATGATGTGCGTATTTCCTTTAATAACGTGATACTTGTCCATCTACTAAGTAAAGGAAATTGAAAGTTCTTTATTCAGCCATATATCCTGTGCTTATCTCTCCGCCTCAGCTTTTACCTCACATTGTGTCGCATAGGTGGTAGGTTTATTGGTCGCTGGAAGATCCTCCAAAGCAATGACTTAGCATTTGAAGCCTCCATGTGAACACTGGGTCTGCTTCCAGAGATCACAGACACATCACTCTCGAGGATTTATTCCCTGTTCCATTGTCCCCATTTCCTCAGGCTCTGCCTGCCACGGTGCTGATCAGGAAACGCAGAGAACAGTTTTGCTCCTTTTAATCTCTCTTAAACCAGCAGCAGGCGTGACAATCAGAGTCACGTGGCTGGAGCAGCAGAATGGGAAATGCCCAGGGTTGCATTTCAATGGGCCCTCCCACTTTGTGGAGAACCCCTGGATAAGAATGAGTAAAGAGGTTCCTACCAGCGGTCAGTTTAGGCTCAAAGACTCTACTGCCTTGATGTATCTGGGGACTTAGAGGCATCACTGATATGACTTCTTCTGTAGGAAGAGAATCCTTTCTCTCAGAAGGGGTGCTCTTATTGGTCACAACAGATAAAGATCCAATTTCCCTATTTCACCCTGTTAACCGGGTCTCTTAATAGGTTTCCAAAGTTTACTTTAAAGTGAGCATTCTTGCTAGTCATAAACTTGGGGGGTGGGGAGCCCGCAACAACAGGGTCACAAAGGTATTTTGTGTTTATGATGTGGAAATCACAGTCATAGATCATGCCATTGTTTTCAAAAGTATCCAGATTTCACACTCAAGGGTGATGATATAGACCCAGCACCCATGTTGTGCTGCATCTGTTGCCCAGCAAGGATTGGGGTTTCCATGGACGTGATTAGATTATGAGCTCCTTGGAGCCATGGTAATGCCGTCTTCTTTGTGCCCCCATGATGGCTAAGACCCATGTTGGACACATCAAATCCTGTAGCATAGAACTGGAAAGAGGATTTGAGAGCCATTATCTGATCTCATTGTTTATCAATGCAAATATTGATGCCAAAGAGGTTACAAAATTTGTCCAAGGTCACAGGATGAGTGGCAGAGCCAAATTAGAACTCTCCTGACTCCAACCCAGAACACATTCTATACTCTTTCTTGCCGCCTCTAAAGTAGGACCTTAAGAAAAATGTATTTCTTGATCAATTAAAACCTTTAATCCATATATTTACACTGTGTCACTTAAGGTAACTGTTTCAGTAGTAAGAGTCACTTGAAGCAGGTTTAAGGTATGTATAGAGAGCGGCAGGGGGGAGGAGAGGGAGTTTCACATATCTTACATTCTGTTCCATCAGTATTTTCTCTGCATATATATGCTTTATCTCTTATACTATAATCTGAAGCTTTATATTTGAACTAGAAGCCTGGTGCACAAAAATTCATGCACTTGGGGGTGGGGGGGGGCATTCCTCAGCCCAGCCTGCACCCTCTTGCAGTCTGGGACCCCTTAGGGGATGTCCCTTTGCAAGCGTAAGCCCACTCCCCTAGGGATCAGGTCTAAGCTGGCAGTCAGACATCCACCTGGCAGCCCCAAAGCCCTTGGGGGATGTTTGATTGACAGGTTAATGCTGCCATGGAGACGGAGGAGGCTCCCGCCACTGCCACTGCTCTCACAGCCCTCAGCCCAGCTTGTGGCTAAACAGGGTTCCCCTGTGGAAGCGCATTGACCATCAGGGAGAAACTCCTGCATTTAGCATCTGCCCCTGGTGGTCAGTGCACATCACAGCAACCAGTCATTCTGGATGTTCTGCCATTACAGTCAATTTGCATATTACCCTTTATTATATAGGATATGCAAAATAAAAAATAATATATATAAAAGAATCCTCTTCTGATGCATTATTCTCAGTCCATGAGGAAATGAGACAAAGAGAGGTGAAAATATCTGCAAACGTTACAGACCAATCTCTGTAGAATGTAAGCTATAGCTAGAATTTCTCTACTCCCTGATAAATTATCTATTTTGAGCTTTAAGGAATTCCCTTCTGTCCCCTTCCCACATTATAAGATCTCTGCAATAAGGAAACAAGCAAATTAAAGTTTTAGCCCACAGATCTGTGCAGTCTCAACAAGTGTAAGGCCGATGACACAGTGCTCTTTGGATCTGATGCCGGACACCTCAGGAGGCAAGAAATGAGAGGAGGTTGGAAGAGCATGCTACAATCTCAGTGGGATCTCTTTAAAAGCACCACGCAGCAGGAAAGACAAGTGCAATGACTATTTCATCATCTTCACCAAGAAGTGCCAATTCTTTAGACTCTTATGACATTCATGAAAGATGCAAGAGGCGGACATGACAAATGC
>PVJN01027087.1:0-28406 GCA_004026805.1 Lasiurus borealis
ACACCAATCAGAAAGGATTTATGCACCCCTATGTTCATAGCAGCACAATTTACAATAGCTACAATTTGGAAACAGCCTAGGTGCCCATCAGCAGATGAGTGGATCAGAAAACTGTGGTACATCTACACAATGGAATTCTATGCTGCCATTAAAAAGAAGGAATTCTTACCATTTGCAGCAACCTGGTTGGAATTGGAGAGCCTTATGCTTAGTGAAATAAGGCAGTCAATGAAGGAGAAGCGTCACATGATCTCACTCATTTGTGGATAATAAAAAACATTATAAACTGATGAACAAAAGGATAGATACAGAGGCAGTAAAGCTTCAAATAGACTGAAATTACAGCAGGAAGATTAAAGTTAGGTGAGGTAGATAAGAGATCAATCAAAGGACTTGTATTCGTGCATATAAGCATAACCAATAAACATAGACACTGGGGGGTTGGGTTATGCCTGGGAGGGAGATGGGACAATGGGGAGATATGTATACAAAATTAATAAAAAAAAGTTTTGGAATATGAGGAAGCAAAAAACACTTCAGTCGAAGAGCAAAAAGAAGAAAATAATCCAAAAAATATGAAGATAGTGTAAGAAGCCTTGGGAACAATTTCAGTGTATCAACATTTGCATTATGGGTGTGCCAGAAGAAGAAGAGACAGAGGAAGATATTGAAAACCTATTTTCAATATCTTAAAAACAGCAAACAAAAAAGGAATAGGAGGAGGAGAAAGAGGAGGAGGAGGAAGAGGAGGAGGAGGAGGAAGGGGACGAGGAGGAGGGGGAGGAAGAGGGGGAGAAGAAATACATATTTATCAATAATTAAATCTAAAATAAAAAATGAACAAGGAATCTAATGAACAAAATAAAATGGTGAATAAAACAGAACTAGAGGCATGGAAACATGGAACTGAGTGATGAATCTCAGAGGGATGATAGGTGGGGGAGGGAGGCAAGAGATTAACCAAGGAACTTATATGCCTATATGCATAACCTATCGACACAGACAATAGGATGGTGAAGACCTGGGGTGGGATGGAAACCAAGTGGTGGGGGCAATGGAAGGAAAAAAAAGGGACACATCTGTAATATTCTAAACAATAAAGATTTAAAAACAAAAAGGAGGGCATAAAGATGGTCAAGAGACACACGAAAAAAAATGCTTTAAGTCACTAATTATCAGAGCAATGTGAATTAAAAGGACAATTAGGTATCATCTTACACTTCCCAGAATGGTGACCATCAACAAAATGAATTACAATTGCTGGTGAGGTTTTGGAGAAAGGAGAACCCTAGTACTCTGTCAGTGGGAATACAGACTGGTGCAACCACTGTGGAAAACAGTATAGTTTCCTAAAAAAATTAAAGATGGAATTGCCATTTGACCCAGTGATCCCACTTCTAGAAAAAATATTATAAGAATCTTGAAACACCAATCAGAAAGAACATACGCACCTCTATGTTTATAGCAGTGCTATTTACAATAGCTAAGATTTGGGAACAGCCCAAGTGCCCATTAGTAGATGAGTAGATAAAAAAAACTGTGGTGCATTTACACAATGGAGTATTATGCTGCGGTAAAAAAGGGTAGCCTATTCTCTGAGACAGCATGGAGGGACCTAGAGAGTATTATGCTAAGTGAAATAAGCCAGTCAGAGAAAGACAAGTATCACATGATCTCACTTATATGTGGAATCAAAAGAACAAAATAAATCAATGAAAAAATAATTCAGAAACTGTGGAATTTCAGAGGGAAGGTAGGGAAAGGTAGGTGGAAAGTGATCAACTAAAAAACTTTTATGCATATATGCATAATCCATGGACACAGACAATAGTGCAGTAGGCCTGGGGGGTTTGGAGTGAAGGAGTCAATGGGGGGAAAAGTGGACATCTGTAATAGTTTTAACAAAGATAAATTTTTAAAAAGAAGAAGAAACGGAAAATCTGAACAGACCAATTACTACCAATGAAATCAAAGCAGTAATAAAAAAAACTGCCAATAAATAAAATTCATAGACTAGATGACTTCACAGATAAGTTAAAAAAATTATTTAAAATTTATTTCCGAGAGAGGAAAGAGGAGGGAGAGAGAGAAACATCAATGATAAGAAAGAATCATTGACTGGCTGCCTCCTGCACACCTCTCACTAGGAACTCAGCTTGAAACCTAGGCATGTGTCCTGACCAGGAATGGAACCCTGACCTCCTATTTCATGGATTGATGCTCAACCACTGAGCCACATTAGCCAGGCAGTTTTACCAAACATTCAAATAATAATTAACATCTCTCCTCAAACTATTCAAAAAATTCAGGAGGACTACAGACTCCCAATCATTTTAAGAGGCCAACTTTACTCTGATTCTAAAACAAGAAGACTTTACAAAGAAAGAAAATTATAGATTAAAATCCCCAATGAACATAGATGCAAAAATCCTCAACATAATATTGGCAAATCGAATTCAGATATACATTAAAAAGATCATATATCACAATCAAGTGGGATTTATTCCTGGAATGCAAGGGGTTTAATATCAGCCAATTAATTAATATGATACACCACATAAAAATGGGAGATAAAACATGATCCTCCCAATATATGTAGACAAAGCACTTGACAAAATGCAGCATCCATTTATGATAAAAACTTTTAGTAAAATGGGAATAGAGAGATCATACCTCAACATAATAAAGGCCACATATGGAAATCCACAACTTACATCACACTCAATAATGGAAAACTAAAATCAGGAACAAGACAAGGATACCCACTTTCACCACTTTTATTCAACAGTAGAGGCCCAGTGCACGAAATTCATGCATGGGGGCAGTATGTCCTTCAGTCCCGCCTGCTCTCTCTCCAATCTGGGGCCCCTTGAGGCATGTGCGACTGCCCAGGTAGGATCGGGCTTAAACAGGCAATTGGCCATCCCTCTCACAATCCAAGACTGCTGGCTCCCAACTGCTCACCTGACTGCCTTCCTGATTGCCCCTAACTGCTTCTGCCTGCCAGCCTGATTGCCCCTTAACCATTCCCCTGCCAGCCTGATTGTTGCCTAACTGCTCCCCTGCCAGCCTGTTTGCCTCTGCCTTCCCCTGTGGGCCTGGTCACCCCTAACTGCCTTCCTCTGCAGGCTTGGTCACCCCTAACTGCTCTCCCCTGCAGGCCTGGGTCCCCCCTAACAGTTCTTTCCTGCAGGCCCAGTCACCCCCAACTTCCCTCTTCTGCCGGCCTAGTCACCCCTAACTGCTCTCCCCTGAAGGCTTGATCACCCCCAACTGCCCTCCCTTGCAGACCTGGTCCCTCCCAACTGCCCTCCTCTGCTGGCCATTTGGTGGTGGCCATCTTGTGTCCACAAGAGGACCGGATCTTTTGACAACATGGGTGCAGTCATCTTGTGTGTTGGAGTGATGGTCAATTTGTATATTACTCTTTTATTAGATAGGATAGAGGCCTGGTACACGAATGGGGGCCAGCTGGTTTTCCCTAAAGGATGTCCTAGATCAGGGTGGATGTTCCCTTGGGGTGTGGGGTAGCCTGTGCAAGAGGCCTCTGGTGGTTTGCAGGCCAGCCATGCCCCCAGAAACCCAAGCAGAGGCATTGGTATCTATTTATTTTCTACAATTGAAACTTTGTAGCCTGGAGCAGAGCCAAGCCTTCTGATTGCACAGCCATTGAAACTTTGTTGCCTTAGGCATAGGCCTGGGCTGGCCAGGGTGTGTGGAAATCTTGGCTTCCTCCATTGCCAGGGGCAACCCAAGCCTCCATCCTACTCTCTCTGTGTCCGTAGCCATCTGGGTTGGGTTAATTTTCATACTCGCTCTGATTGGCTGGTGGGCATGCTGGTGGGCATGGCTGGTGGGTATAGCGGAGGTATGGTCAATTTCCATATTACTCTTTTATTAGATAGGATAGCACTGGAAGTCTTAGCCACAGCAATGAAACTAGAAAAATAAAAAGGCATCCAAATTGGAAAGAAAGAAGTAAAACTGTCTTTATTTATAGATGACATGATACTGTATGTAGAGAACCCAAAGGATGCCTCCAAAAAAAAACTACCAGAACTGATAAGTGAATTCAGTAAAGTAGTGGGGTTCAAAATTAATATTCAGAAATTTGGTTGCATTTTTATACACCAATAAGGAACTAGTGGAAAAGAAAACTAAAAAAAAAAAAAATCCAATTTACAAATGCAGAAAAGTACCTAAGAATAAATTTAATTGGAGACAGAAGAACTGTGCTTAGAAAATTATAAAACATGGAAGAAAATATAAATAAATGGAAGCATATATAATACCATGTTCATGAATAGGAACAATTAACATGGTTAAAATGCCCATACTAATCAAAGCAATCTAAATAGATTCAATGCAATCACTATCAAAACACCAATGGTATTTTCACAGAACTAGAACAAATAATTCCAAAATTTATATGGAACCAAAAAAGAACCTGAATAGCCACTAGTATAATTCTGAGGAAAAACACCTGCTACTTAATACCTAAAATACACTATAAGTCTGTAGTACTCAAAACAGCATAGTAGTGGCATAAAAATAGACATATAGGTCAACGAAATATTATTGAGCTCAGAAATGAACACACACCATTATGACCAATTAATATTTGATATATGAAGCAAAAACATACAGTGGGATAAAGATAGTCTATTCAAAAAATGGTGTTGGGAAAATTGGACAGATACATGAAAAAAATGAAACTAGAGAACCTTCTTACATCATATATGGAATTAAACTAAAAATTGGTTAAAGTTTTAAATATAACATCTTATATAATAAAAGACTAATATGCAAATAGACTGAACAGCAGAACAACAGAACACTAGTCGCTATGACATGTGCTGACCACCAGGGGTGTGTGCAGAACATGGCGAATGTTGGCTACAGCGGGATGGTGGAGCAGGTGAGCGGGGGTGCCAGACCAAGGTGGGTGCTTGTTGCTGTCACTGGGGTGAACCATTGGTGGTTACTGAAAATTATTTGATCTTGTGCACCGCGGTCCCGCCTGGAACTCACACGTGCTGCCAGTGCTGCAGCCACTGCACATACCCATTGCCAGCGCCTGGCGCCAGCCCTGATGACTTGGCATCGTCAGCAGGTTCAAGCAGCAGTCACCAGCCCTGATTGCCCCTCAGGGTTTCTCCACCTTCCCCAGCTCCTGAAGGGCGATCAGGACCAGCAGCTGCCTCTTGCACCCACTGCTGGCAACAGTTCTGCTTGCATCTCCTGTGAGCACCAGAGCTACCACTCATACCCACTGCTCGCACCTGTAGCTGGCACCAGTGTTGCCATTCACACCTGCTTCCAGCAATGGCCCCACTGCCAACAACAGCTCCTCTCACACCTATAGCTGGCACCAGAGCCACCGCTCACACCCTCTGTGGCCCACAGTTCCTTTGAATATGCATGAATTCGTGCACTGGCCTCTAGTTTATATACATAAAGAGGTAATATGCTAATTGGTCCTAACAGTGTCACAGTCACGATCACCAAGGAGAAGGCTACCTGCGCATATGAGGCAGAGTACTACTCCTGGAAACAGGGTGGAAGCAGAGAGGTGCCAGGAGGAAGCCCATGCCTGGGAGGGCAGGGTGAGATCCTGTAACACCCCCTCACCAGTCCTTCGCCACCCACTGCTTTAATTCAGAGCACCCTACTGCTCACTTGAAGAAGGAGCACAGCACAGCAGGTGGAAGTTTCCATGCTCTCCTCTGGCACCATGATTGGGCAGAGCTGTCACATTGCTCCAGAGATGGGGCGGAACCAGGGAGGCACCTGGAGAAAGCGGGACCAGCTCGAGACAACTCAAGGGATTGAGGATGGGGCTTGAAGTGACCAGAGAAGGCCACAGGGTTCAGGGGGCTGAGCCAGGAGAGCTGGAGCTCTGTGTAGAGAGGTTTGAGTGTCAAGTCAGGGCAGTGGGTGGGTGCCAGGCCATGCGATTTTGCTTGCTGGGCTCTTTGTCTATACTAATCTATATCCTATCTAATAAAAGACTAATATGCAAATTGACCATCACTCCACCACACAAGATAGCTTCCCCCATGTGGACACAAGATGAACGTCACAAGATGGCCAGCATGGGAGGGCCGTTGGGAGGGACCAGGCCAGCAGGGGAGGACAGCTGGATCAGGTCTAAACAGGCAGTTGGACATCCCTTGAGGGGTCCCAGATTGGAGAGGGTGCAGGCTGAGATGAGGGACACACATCCCTGTGTACAAATTTCATGCACTGGGCCTCTAGTATATATATAAAAGGCTAATATGCAAATTGTCCCTTCAGGACTTCTACCAGGAGTTCGATCACTCATTATGACATGCGCTGACCACCAGGTGGTGGCGCAGAACAAAGAAAGGTCCCCAGCTGGCAGCCAGCAGCTGGGAAAGGGAGGCTGGCAGCCAGAAGTCCCCGATCAGCTCTGATCATTGGCCAGGCCTAGGAACCCTACCCATTCATGAATCTTGTGCACCCAGTCTCCCTCTAGTTTAAATATAAGACTTATAAGACTTGAAACCGTAAAACTCCTAGAAGAAAACTTAGGCAGTACACTCTCTGCCATTTACCAAGGTTTTATATATATATATTTCCTCAAGCAAGGGGAACAAACAAACAAACAAAACACTAAAGGGACTAGAGTAAATTAAAAAGACTGCACAGCAAAAGAGACAGTCAACAAAATAAAGAGAAAAAGAAGATATTCACCTATGATACATGCAATAAGGAGTTAATATACAAAATTTATAAAGGACCCATAGAACTCAACACCAAAAGAACAAACAATCCAATTAAAAAATGGGTAGAGAACTTCACTAGACACTTCTCCAAAGAGGACATACAGATGGCCAACAGACATACAAAAACATGCGCAAGTAATCATCAGAGAAATGCAAATTACAACCACAATGAGATATTATCTCACCCCTGCCAGAATGGCAATCATCAATAAATCAACAAACAACAAGTGCTAATGAGAATGTAGAGAAAAAGGAACCCTCCAGCACTGTTGGTGAGACTGCAAATTGGTACAGCCACTATAGAAAACAGTATGGAGGTTTCTTAAAAAAAATTAAAAATAGACCTACTTTTTGATCCAGCAATTCTACTTCTGGACATATTGGAAGAAATCAAAAGGTGGATGTAGGTGGAGGGGGTCAATGGGGAAAAAAACAAACAAAGGGTACATCTGTAATACTTTCAACAATAAAGATAATTTTTTAAAAAAGCACTAATCTGAAAAACAACCCAAGTGCTCATCAATAGATGATTAGAGAAAGAAGATATATACAATGGACTACAATTTGGCTATAAAAAAGAACGAAGCCCTAACCGGTTTGGCTCAGTGGATAGAGCATTGGCCTGTGGAGTCAAGGATCCCAGGTTCGATTCCAGTCAAGGGCATGTATCTTGGTTGCAGGCACGTCCCCATTATGGGGGTGTGCAGGAGGCAGCTGATTGATGTTTCCCTCTCTTTGATGTTTCTAACTCTTGCTCCCTCTCTCCTACTCTCTGTGAAAAAATCAATAAAATATGTTAAAAAAAGAACGAAATCTTGCCCAGCTAGTATGGTTCAGTGGCTGAGTGTCAACCTATGACCCAGGAGGTCACGACTGACTCCCGGTTAGGGCACATGCCCCAGTGTGGGCTCAATTCCCAGTGCAGGGTGTGCAGAAGGCAGCCAAAATAATAATTTTCTGTCATCACTGATGTTTCCATCTTTCTCTCTCCCTCGCCCTTCCTCTCTAAAATTAATAAAAATATTTAAAAAAAATAAAATTTTATAATTCACAATATGGGTAGACCTAGAGAATATTATGTTAAGTAAAATAAGTTAGAGAAAGGCAAAGCCATATGATTTCATTTATATGTGGAATCTAAAGAACAAAATAAACAAAATAAAAATAGACTTATTCATAAAAGAATAAACTCAGAGTTGCCAGGTCAGATGTGGGGTGAGGGTTTGATTGAAAAGATGAAGGGATTTCAAAATACAAATTGGCAGTTACAAAATAGTCACAGGGATGTAATGTACAACATAGGGACTATTGTCAATAATATTGTATTAACTATGTATGGTGCCAGGTGGTACTAGAGTTATGGAGGGAGGGAGAAGAGTGAGAATCTCTCTGTGAATTATACAATTGTCTAACCACTATGCTAGATACCTGAAACTAATATAATATTGAATGTCAATTGTAATGAAAAGAAAAAAAATCAGGGGTCCTTCATACTGGCTTTGTGAATCTCCCAGATTAGAGATCCGGTAGCTTCTGGATCATCTAAATTTCCTGGCAAATTTTTGAATGGATACTTATGTTACTGAGGAAAAGCCTCAAAGTTTCAAAAGATTCTCAAAGGGGTCATGACTCCTAAGAAGTTTATACTACTGCAAATAATACACTTCAAATGTTATCAGCACCCCTTGGAGAGATCTTCCTGTGCATAGGAATGGTGGAATCTGGGGAGTGTAAGTGAGGACCCTGTCTGTGAGGACTTTCATGTTCAAAGTCTGGCCTGCCATCAGGAAACACAAAGGCACATGATGTCTTACTGATTTCAGTTCTATCTAAGGACAATTCCTGCTGCATAGTACAGTAACAGGATATAGGCTGTGATTGGGGAAAGGAAAAGGCAGGGTTAAGGGCCAGGGTGAAATTAGCCATCAGTCTCTATGCTAAGAAATCAGCTGCTGGCATTTAGCCTCTGTGCAAATGGGCATCTGGCCAAGGACCTGCCTGCTTACTCTCTATTAAACTTCTGCCCTACTTAGATGGCTGTTACGGCTTCCCTCTCTGGCAACTTATTGGTATAGAAGTTATTAGTTTTCTTTCCCCAGAATCCCAAAATCGTTCTCAGTAGAAAATTAATCTCTCAGGCATGAAGGGATTATTCTGCTAAATGGATTATTCTGCAAGGGGACATAGTTATGTAAATTAAGTGATTAGTTATGTTATATTTTATAGATTTGCACTCCTTTTATTTACTAGTCTCATAGTGTCCTTCTTGAATCATCCAAATTTTCACCCCACCGAATTTCTTAGCACATTAAAAAAGCATAGTAGATGTAAAACTTTTAAGAAATATAAAGAGCATGCATCTTACTAGTTAAAATAACCTGCATCTTTCACACAAAATGATGCACTGATTTACTTACTACTGGTAGAGGAAGAAAATACAAGGAAAAAAGTACAGTTAGTCATAGAATCACTGAATTCTAAAACAGGAAAAAATAACAAACTACTTATATTTGCATATCTCTTTATATATTACTTACTGCATTCTCCTAGATCTAATCCAATTTTTTATATTACCGATTAAGAAACTAAAGGAATACTATCTGTAGGGAGAACAGGAGGTGAGGAAAGATAAGGGCTTGAACTATGTGTGCAGGATGGTAGGAAGGAAGAAGTTAAAAGGTAGAGAAGTGGCTAGGGCATGGCGACACACTGGCTAAGGGAAATGAAAGAAAAAGGAGTCAAGGATCAAGAATCTTTTGAAACACAGGATCTGGAACCCCAGTATTGGTGCACTGCATGTTTTTTGGAATCGGGCAGGATATAAATAAACGTTAGGACCTACTTAGAAATATAACACTATATAAATGCAAGGATACACAACAAACATCCACTGTAATAGATACAATAGAAAAGCAATCCCCTTACAATATGATCATTTTAAGATGGACAGATTTTAAAGAAATTTCATGATCACTCAAATAAAACATTCAATAAGAATGTGTGATAGGGCTATTTACCTTATTATTAAAAATCTGTCAGTATTTTCAGCTAGGATTTCCAAATACTCCTGAGGCAGATGGGTTTCAAATATGCATACATTTTAAAGATCTGCATACAGATGGAAATGTACTTAGAATGAAATTTACATTGAAACATATTTCAAGAATCTTAAAGTGCAGCAGTAGAATTTTAGGACAGGTGCTAGCATTCCTAATGCCCCTGCCAGGAATCTTCCCATAGTTCTCATGTGTAAAGGCACTGCTTGGGTCAGGCCTGCCTGGCACTGTTTAGTCCAGTGGTTCTCAACCTGTGGGTCGCGACCCCTTTGGGGGTCAAATGACCCTTTCACAGGGGTCGCGTAAGACTACTGGAAAACACCTATTTCCCATGGTCTTAGGAACCAACACACCTGCTCCTTGGTGTAGCAAAATGTAGCAATGTAGTTTACTGTTGTATTAAGACTGTTACCCATGCTATACCACGATTCAAGACAAAATTTCATTTATTTGTAATTAGAAATAAATATTTCACAATATATAATTACATATTGTTTTTGTGATTAATCACTATGCTTTAATTATGTTCAATTTGTAACAATGAAAATACACCCTGCATATCAGATATTTACATTACAGTTCATAACAGTAGCAAAATTACAGTTATAAAGTAGCAACGGAAATAATTTTATGGTTGGGGGTCACCACCACATGAGGAGCTGTCTTAAAGGGTCGTGGCATTAGGAAGGTTGAGAACCACTGGCTTAGTCTCTTGACCATCATTCTCATCTTTTACGTCAGTGAAACTCTGCAAAGTACAAATCCGATGACATATCTCTCTGGATGAAGTCCAAGCTTGAGCCCCCTCTTTCCATTACTGATGGCCCCTGCCCAGCTCTGCAGCCTCATCCATCAACCCATCTTCCTTCCATTCCTGTCTACCATCAAAACAGAAATCAACAGAAAGTCACCTAAACTCTCATGCTGCTTTCCAGCCTCTGATCCTGTTTATGTAATTTATATGCAGCTGCCATAATACTGGAGATACAATTTCAAATTGCTCTTTTCACTGAACACTATTATAACATGCTGCTGCATAGTTCCTATAGTTATAATTTTAGATAAAGTGATTTACTATCACTTAATCAAACATTTCCCTCTTGTTAGCTATATAATTGTTCCTGATTGTTCACTTTTGCAGAGCACACCAGCAATAAGATATTTATAATACAACTTGATACTTATTTTCTTTTCCTTAGAAAAATTATCATGAAGCGGAGCAGGGACTAAATCAAGGCATGAACCTTGTATAGCTCTTAAAATATAGTCCAAATACCTTACAAAGTTATTTACTGAAAATACTGCCAATGAAAGACAAACTGTAAAACTTAAAACAAGTTTATGCATGCTAAGTAGGTTCAAACAATTTCAGTCTCTGGAGGGCTATGTACTCCCAAGCTTTTTTAGAGGAGGGGGAGGGGAATAACAATAGGGCACCAGCTATCTTGGAAATCACTTCCTAAGAATTTACCCAGCTGGCTCTGCATAATATCTTCAGCTCTGCCAGAGTAAAGGTGAATCCATGAATTTTAGGATGAAAAACTTATGGACATATAATACAGATGAGCAGAATAACACAAGAATTATATATTTTCACATACCTGACACATACAATGGATGGATTTCCAAATATTACACTTTTTTAGTATCTGTGCCAATAATGAACAGAAAGTTAGAAGCAATCCCTTGACTGTATTTTAATTATAATTATACATATAGGAATCATAAATAAAAAGATCTGCACTTAAAATAGTTTACCACTGTTAGCAGCCATCTATCTATCTATCTATCTATCTATCTATCTATCTATCTATCTATCTGGCTAATATGCAAAGTGTCCCCTCGGGAGTTCAACCAGGAGTTCGATAGCTCACTGTGATGTGCACTAAGCACTAGGGGGTGGCATGGATGAAGGAAGGCCCCAGTTGGTTGCCAGAAGGCCCCGATTGGCCCTGATCACCGGCCAAGCCTAGTGACCCTACCCATGCACAAATTTTGTGCACAGAGCCTCTTGTATGTATATAATGGGTACCTTCCTAAATTCTCTATTCCAGGAAAATCTTGGCATAAGAATTGATTTTGGCATTTCAGTAAAACTAATCTTGACATTTCTGTAAAACATCACTTCAGTGCATCATGGACCTCATCTGTTAGCTCAATCCATTGAATTAGACACCATGGTAATTTAATTAAATAGCTCCACTTTGAACACAAAGATAATAGGACAGCTTGTCTTCTGTATAAGATTTCTCTTTTTATCTCCTTTAAACCTGACCCATTTTAAAATGTATTCCCCCTATTATTTCATCCACCTGTTTATAAACTCTAGACTCCTGAATTGCTACCTCTTAAATCACAGTAAGTATTAATCAAAGGTCACCCAAAGATAAAGGGCAGGGTATTGTTACTAGAGAATCCATCATGAGAGCGAGGTTCTTGGGGTACCCCTAAAATACGAATTTTCAGAAGCCTCCACAGGAGAATGATATGTGGAATGAGGGAGGGCTGGTGATGAAGAAAAGATAAAGAGAATAAGCAGGGTCTAGGTAGATCTTCTGTGCATGACTGAGACCACAGAACAGATCCAGACTGCAAGCTGAGCCTTTATTTTATAGTCAGAGGTAAACAAGATAATTTGCAATGTTCTTGTAAGTTTCACTTGTTTTGGCAGCACTTGCTGCACCTCGCACAGCCCATTACCTACCCAGGAAAGATCTAGGGAGCATCACAGATCAAGCTTAATTATGTAAAAGGGCTGTGCCCTCTAAACTAGGACTTGTTTGCAGCTTTGCCAGCAGGTCAGTCTGAGGCTTAATCCTATAACTGCTCCCTACATCTCACCCTTCTTTTAATTTTAAGCTACTAATAATGGAAGTATAACTTAAACATCAAGAACAAAGTTCTGACTATTAAAATATTAAAATAATGCCAATGCAAAACCCAATAACAAAATAATGCTAATGTAAAACCCATATATGGTTATTAATAAAAATGCCAATGCAACACTATAATAATAGAGAAATCAAACTACAGTAACATTTTTCTACTAAATAAAAGTTTATTTTGCCAATTTACTCAAGAGTACTCAGACTTGTCTGTGTAAGAGTTTGCAGAAGACTGGCAGCCATCCAATGCTAGCATGGCCAGAAACGATTGAGGGAATAGTTTCCACTTCTTGCTTTTCTGCCATCTGCTGGGCTATAGTTAACTTCTTCAGATGACCCATGTTGGCACCTCGGTCTTTTGTATAGCCTTTGTCATCTTCCTTTCCACTTGCTGTCATGGGGACAACTCTCAGTCTTTAGAAGGATGGGACAAGGAGATTCTTTGGGCCCATTGTGGTGATGTATGTAATGCTCTGGCACCCAAATTGACTGCGCTGCTCCTTCTGGAAAGACACAAGCACAATCTCTTCCCCACATCATTGCTGGATCTGGTCCAAACCATTGTCCAGTTTGTGCATCCTTTCATCAGGCTAACCCCACAGAGGCTATTGCCTTTGTACAGGAGGCCCGATGCCTTTCAGCTGCTGTATGACTCTGCATCACAATTCAAAAAATGTAAAGTATAAAGAACATTACTGAGTTTGTTTTGAGGTGACACATAACATCCGTCTCCCATTTTCTATTTTAGTAATTGCATTTTAAAAGTTCGATTTGCTCTTTCCACTATTGCTTGACCTTGAGGTTGTAAGGGATAGCAGTCTTATGACAACTTTGATATTATTGTCAAAAACGTTGAAAAGCAGAACTAGTGTATGCAATTCTATTGCCTGCCTTTAGCTCTAAAGAAGGACCTAGTACTGCAAAGGCAGCTAGGCAATGATTAATTACCTGCTTGGCACTCTCTCCCATTTGGGGAGTCGCAAAGATAAAGTGGGAACAGGTATCTACATTAATATGTATCCATTTATGCTTACCAAATTCTGGTATGTGGGGTGACCATCCATTTGCCAAAATTGATTAGGTTTAAGACCCTTAGGATTAACCCCCAACGATTGTACAGAGCAATGAATTACACACTCAGAGCACTGCATAACAATTTGATGAGCTTGCTCCCTAAAAATACAGAATTGTTTGCATAAGGCAGCAGCATTTTGATGATGCAAAGCCTGGGAGTACTGGGCAAGAGAAAATGGGGTAGCATCTTGCATTACAGCAAGGAGGCAATAATTTTTCTGAGGTTTTATTGTTTTTCCCTCAATAATGCTGCCAAGATAAGAAAAAGAAAATATCCTTTGAACTTTTTCGGGTGCTATGCATAATCCAGCACAATGCAGGGAATCGTGCAAATCTATATAGATATTATTTAGATGCATTTCATTTTTATGAGCTAAGAGAATGTCATCCATATAATGAAGAATATAAGCCTCAGGATATTTTTTCCTTTTAGGATATATGGCTGTGGCCACAAAATCCTGAAATAAAGTAGGACTATTGGCCTGCCCTGAGGCAATACTTTAGCATATCTCCACCTCCATCATCCCAAACCCACAGGCACTGTTCTTTTGCTTCCTCCAATGCTCACTCATATTTGGGAGGAAGTGCGTCATCCAGAGGGTTCTCTCCCACAGGAGTTGTAGCCATAGGGACTGGAGGAGGTGGTGGAGGAGTCAGAAGCCTTTGGCAACCTTCCATCTGTCTTGATTCCCATGCCACCTTCCTCTACTCCCTTTTTGGAGTAGATGTCGGAAACCAAACATTGTTCTCACTAAATGGATGTAAACAGGAGACCAGAAGGCTGGTTAACCTTAATTGCTCTGAAAGGTCAGAGCTAATCATTCACCTGTTTAGTTGAAACATTGTTAGCTGAGCAGCCTCTACCTGTTTGTTTCATGTTAATTTCTGTTTTGTTATTTCCTGCCTACAGGCTAGGGGTGTGTCCCAAAGCCTTAATAAAAGGGAGAAAAAGGCCAGAACAAGTGGTAGTCCTTTCCACTAGAGGAAGGCTCCCGCCTGGCCCCCCCAATATTGCCAAATTAATGTTTTCTAGTCTCTCATTTCGTTTGCATGCGGCCTCCTCCCAAATCTGAATCCTGAACCGGGAACCCTGAACCACGCGGGACGTGGAAAGGGGCTCCCACAAGTAGAGTCTAGGCAGTCCCAAATCAGGGACCACAGACTGAAAGTAGAGGCAGTCATTTCCTCTGGACCTTCAGCTATATAATGATTGCAAAGTTGTTTTCCTACCTTCTTCCATGCCTCTATATTTACCTTTTCTTCTTCAGAAAACCATGGGTACGTTTCACTCACAAAATCCAAAAATTGGAAAAGCTGTTTACACCTCACAGAACAGCCCCTTGCTTGGAGCATAGCCTTAAGCATGGATAAACATATATTTTCCCTGCAATACTGAATTTCCCATGTTTTACCTCTAGCTAGTACTACATCCCTACCTTACTTACTGTGTGTGTGTACTTGCGCACACGTGCACGGACGCCTTGGGGTCTCCTTTCACTTGACAATTACAGTTCTCTCACACTCAGGTTCACATTGAATGGCACTTGGGCCAAATTCAGCCCTGTGTTGGGTGCCACTTGTGCTGCGCCAGCACAGCCAAGGGTTCGGTGAGCCTGAGAGAGGGCCTGTGAAGAATGAAGATAAGACAGACAAAGAGAATAAGCAGGGTCTAGGTGGATCTTCTGTGCGTGACAGAGACCACAGAAAAGAGCCAGACTGCAATTGAGCCTTTATTTTATAGCCAGAGGTAAACAAGGTAATTTACAATATTCTTGTAAGATTCACTTGTTTTGGTAGCACTTGGTGCACCTCCCACAGCCCATTGGCTACCCAGGAAAGATCTAGGGAGCAATCACAAGATCAAGCTTAATTATGTAAAAGGGCTGTGCCCTCTAAGCTGGGACTTGTTTGTGGCTTTGCAGCAGGTCAGTCTGAGGCTTAACCCTATAACTGCTCCCTATGAGAATACTCTTTTTATTAGAAGTTTAAGTATTCAAGTTTTGCTTACTTGCAGAGGCCACACCCATCCCAGGTGTGACTGGGAGACAGGTAGGCACCTTCCCATGGCACTTAGACCTTACTGGGTATGAGTCTCAACTGCCTTTGTCTAGTTCCTTTCCCCATCAATAAGCAGGGAGATTGTTAAATACAGACTTGGAGAGTGTTAATGCAGCTTTTTGGCAAAGTGGAATAAATGGCATGTCTATATTATTTGATCTCCCCTTTGCTTCTTTGTAAATAATCACCAGATTATTGCAACTGCATTTGTATTACCCGTGGATGACAAAGTACCAACAAATCAAACCTGACAAGCTCAGCAGAGGCCTACATGAAAAGCCTTACAAACTCAAGAGACCAAAAGTAATCACACAGGATGGGCTTGCTATTAGTGGGGTGCTCTTCGTGTCCCATCTGTTGCTAAAGGAAGTGCACTTCTTGTGATGTCTTGAGAAAAAGAATTTTCTGAGACTCACAAAAGAGAATGGGTGACATTTATTTGTGTGTAATTAAACCCATAAGTTTCCAAGATCCCATCTCCCTCCATCCTGCCAAGGAAAAAATCCAGGTGTGTCATCAGCAGAGCTAAGGTTAAAGCTATTGTCCAGAGTTTCTGTCCAATATTTGCACAGTCCAGTCCAGCATCAGGCTAGCTTAGGTTGTATTTCCAGCTGCAGTCCATTGTGTGTGGCGTCCACATGGCAGGCTTCCATACGGGCAAGTGCGAGGAAGCAGGAGTGAAGCAAGAGGAATGAGAGAGAATTCCTTTGTCCTTGGGAATTTAATTTTATAAGATTAAAATGCAGTGACTCCACCCCCTCTAGCAAATTCATGGTTCTCTAGGATAGACTGACAGGCAAGAATCTTCCATACATCACCCCAACTTTACTGCACATGCCTCAATTTTCCCTTTCTCCTAGTGATCTGTAGGGAAGGGACTAGTAGTTCCCAGGGGAGTGTAGAGTATGACCGTGCTTATAATATCTGGCCTCCCTTTTGCTCCTTTCCTATTATTAATATCAACTAGCTAGTTACAACAGTAAAAGGCTTGAACATAAAAATTCCTAAGTAAAAGTAGGTCATGGTAGGTAGTCATGTCCTAGGCCTGTAGCTTCCTTGTCAAAGGTACATCTTTATATATATATATAATTGATTTTTTACAGCGAGGAAGGGAGAGGGATAGTTAGAAACATCGATGAGAGAGAAGCATCGATCAGCTGCCTCCTGCACGCCCCCTACTGGGGATGTACCCACAACCAAGGTACATGCCCCTGACTGGAATCGAACCTGGGACCATTGAGTCCGCAGGCCAACGCTCTCTCCACTGAGCCAACCCGGTTAGGGCCAAAGGTAAATCTTTACCTTTGAAATTGTCTACTGTCTAAGACAGGGGTGGGGAACCTTTTTTTGCCAGAGGCCATTTGGATATTTATAGCATCATTTGTGGGCCTTACAAAATTATCAACTTAAAAGTTAGTCTGCTATATTTGGTCAAACACTTGTGCCTTGGCAGAGCCAGATCAAATGATTCTGAGGGCCTTATACAGCCTTCGACCTGGAAGTTCCCCACCCCTGATCTAAGATAACATACTTTAAAATGTCAGAGTAATTTTCTTTTCTAAACCTCTAGAAGGCACAAAGGTCAGCACAAGGTCCCATTGTTATCTTATTCCCCACATACCATCTCTTTGTGCTGTAAATGTTAACTATACTGACCCACCAATGTAAAAGAAGTATGTGTCTCTCCATTTTGCTTTTTATCCAGTCTCAGAGATTTCCCCAGCCCCCTAAATCTACCACCAATGGATTTCATGTAACCCTCCTATGTGTCCTCCTTCAATTATAATGTGGAACATAAGTCATAAAACTGCTATTCTCCTGAGCATTTTTTTAATTCCTTGAGAGTTTGCTTCCTGGCAATCGCCATCAGTTAGCTCAAATAAACTCTTACAAGCCTTTTCTTAGGCTGGATATCCTTTCATTGACAGACCCTATATTTCCAGAAGCTCGAGGCCAATTGACTGTTAAATGAAAGCCATAAATGTCAGATCAAACTTTTGAATGCAAGTAATCCATCAAGTATTATCATATTTGGAAGAGTAGTTGCAGGCGGAATCTGGGAGACATCACTAATGAAACACCCATTATAAAGCACTAGGGGTCTAGTGCATGAATTCATGCACCTTGAAAGGAACTGTGGGCTGCAAGGCTATGGTGGGAACAGGGGTGGGTCTTGGCCCATCATCCACACCCCACCTGACCCCTCCCACCACGATCCCTGGTCCCCTGTCTGCTGGCAGCCCTGCTCCCGCCACCACTCCCACATACTGTCAGTGGGAGCAAGCAGTAGCTGCTTCCCTGATTGCCCCTCAGGAGCAAAAGAGGATAGAGGAGCCCTGAGGGACTAACAGGGCCAGCAGCTGCCGCTCACCCTTGATGATGTTGTCCAGTGATTAGAGCTGGTGCTAGCAGTGGGTGTGAGCACCAGGCAGGACCATGGCACATGGGAGTAAAGAATTTTCAGTAACAACCAGAGGCTCACTCCAATAACAGTGATAAGCACCCTGCCTTGGTCTGGCACCCCTGCTCACCTGCTCCACTATCCTGCCATGGCCAACACTCACCATGTTTCACATTCTTTCACCTGCTGCCAATGCCCACCATGGTCCACATGTGTCCTCTGGTGGTCAGTGCACGTCATAGCAACTGGATGTTTGGTTGTTTGATTGTTATGCTGTTTGGTCTATTTCATATTAGGGTTTTATATATATACTAGAGGCCCGATGCATGAAATTCGTGCATGGGAAAGGGGTCCCTTCAATTCAGCCTCAACTCTCTCCAATCTGGGACCTCAGGACTGCTGGCTCCTACCTGCTCACCTGCCTGCCAGCCTGATCCCCCTAAGTGCTCTCCCCTGACAGCCTGTTCACCCTAACTCCTCTCCCCTGCTGGTCTGAACCCCCTAATTGCTCTCTCCTGTCTGTCTGAACCCCTCTAACCTCCACTGCCTTGGCCCTGCCAACATGGCTTTGTCGGGAAGGATGTCCAGAAGGACATCTGGAAGGTCATCTAGAAGATGTTCTGTCTCATTAGCGTATTACCCTTTTATTAGTACAGATGCCACCTTGTCCTAAAAATGCAGGTTGTTCCCAGGTTTTCCTATCGTGGAAGGGGAACCTACGGTAGCATCCTGTGTTCTGACCAGGGCTTATGCACTGGTGCTTTATCTCAGCAGATGCGATTCCTAGTAGAAGACTCTTGGATGTATCTTGAACATTTCTATCGAATTTGCCAAATTATCCTTCAAAAATGTTGAACTTTAAACTCCCACCAGCAACCATGCATGTGCCCTCCATCTCACTTTGATGCCAATATCATTGATTTCTCCCTAGAAGCTTTCCTCTGTCAGCTGGGATTGCTTGGTAATTGAGCCAACCTCATAGTTCAGCTGGGGCCTTGATTTCCCGAGATGGAATTATGGAGGAGGAAAAATAGTTTTCCTCTGTCTTTCTGAGTTCTTAGTGGAATCCCTTATAATGAAAGACAAATCACCAAGAGAAAAACAAAAGTTCATTAACATGTGTACCTCACGTATATGTGGGAGATCCCAGGGAAAACTGAGTAACTCCTCAAGCTGGCTTAGAATGCAGATTTAAATACCTTCTTCCTAGGGAAAGGAGATATAGGCTTCTTAAAGGGGAGTAAATGATATTTAGGAAAGATGAATAGGGGTAAGGGCAAATAGTTTGTAACAAAGTTTGGATGTGATGTCAACTTCTAGTCTCCTGTCCTGTGACAGGAGTCAGTCTTCTCTGCCCAATGACACTTCTCCCATGAAGGGGACCTATGACATTTGAGCTCCTTTTGAGGAGTCAGATTTTAGGCAGATCAGGAGACTTCAGTGAAAGCCTCTACATGCATTTGCCATTTTCAAGCACCTGCAGGTCAAAATCATCAATATAACAACAGAGCATACGCTGGAGTGGCATGCTCTCTGACCTTTAGAATAAACCCAACAAAAGCTTGTTTCCTCTCATAGATGATTTGCCACAGTAGATGGTATTCTGACCAGACTTTCCTGGGAGTGGTCAAAACATACCCTGTGCTTATAGAAAGGTGTGGGCCACATCACTAAATAAACCACAGGCAGTTTTCTCATCTTGTGGAAAGAGAGATAAAGTTATGATAGTTTATCTCCCTTTCCACAGGTTTCTTGCGGTTTTGTGTCTCTGCTGCCCTTCCCCACACCCCCAGCACCATGGTGGCAGGTCTTAGGGCTGCTGGGTGCCAGCCTTCCTGCAGGTTTGTGTCCCCAACCAGGTTTTTGTCCCCGACTTGGCCCTCCATAGCCCCAGTGCCACCTGGTGGGGCTTAGGGATGTGGGGGGCCAGCCTCCCTGTGGGTCTGTGTCCCCAATCCGGCCCTCTTCCCAGCTCCAGCACCACCATGGCTGGGCTTGGGGCTGTGGGGTGCCGGCCTCCCTGTGGGTCTGTGTCCCCAATCTGGCCCCATGGCAGGGCTTGGAGCTGCTGGATGCTGCTACCTGGCTGCTATGGGGGTGCCATCTTTGTTGGATAATTTGCATGCTCACTCCTATTGGCTGGTAGCATAATGGAATGATGGTTAATTTGCATCTTACTCTTTTCTTAGCTAGGATAAGACTCTCCTGCTTATTCTTTTATTTGGTTTACAGCATTGCCTATCCCTCTATTAAAGAATTCTGTTTCTTAAGATAGTTCACAACTGTTAACAGCTGACCTGCCAGTTTTTTTCTAACAAAAAGTACACAAAAGCACAAGGCTGGCTTTCAATAGGAAAATGGGAGTTTCAAAATTACATCAATCACCACAGAAGAATATAGTTTGTGTTTAGTTTTGGCCTGTATTAGGTGGGTCAGACAGCAAAGGTAGCATTTTAGCAAAGACAATGTCTAAGCAAAAAAAATAAGGGTAGATCTGCCAAGAAACAAGGCCAGAGAGAGAGAAATGCCATAACATCAGGCTTATAGGGCATGCTAAGCTCTTTGCCTTTTATAGATGACAGAACCACTAAAAGTTTGAATGGGAGAGAGACATGACCAGATCACACTTCAAAAATAATGATAGCAAACATGTATTGAGTGCCTCCACTTTTGATACATCGTCTCAACAGGCAGATATAGGAAGCTAGATACGGTAAGAGGGGGCAAGCTCTGGAAAAACAGGGAACTTAGGAACAGCTTTCTGATAACTAAACTACTTCAAGGGATATGTGAATATGTGGCAGATACTAGATTAATAAGCATACACAGAAACTATTTTATTTAAACAGAAGGCATTTTACCTGTATCTTCAATTTAAGGTTGCTACTGAGGCTATAAGAATTCTTCAAACAATCATGTCCTGTTACAACTGCACACTTTCATGACAGGCAGAGAACAGAAGCTCTGGTATCAGCGTGTTCAGCAAGCCCCTCCCAGGAGCCCTGGCTGTGATGCTGCTTCTGGGAAACGGGTGGTGGTAAACGGGTAAAGAGGGTTAGAGACTCCTCTCCATTCTCTTCTCCAAGAGAGAGCCTTTGGAAAAAATGTTTTAGGTGAGCTTTGCAAATTGAAAACAATTTGCTTGCTTTCTTCTACTCATGGTCCATCTAACTATAGGCATTAGGGAGAAAAAAGCCAAGGATCCTCAATTAAAGTTGATAAAGGCCACATATACAAAGTGTGTGCGTGGTGGAGGGGGGGCTGGAAAGCAAGAGAATTCAATATTCGGATTCAGGTTACTACCCTGGAATGTCATTGGGTTCTGTAGTGAACCATAGATGATCACAAGTTTGGGAAACAAGGCAAGACCATTGAAAGGTAGATGCTTTGGGGCCTAACATCCCAGAAGGAGAAGCCAGTAGGGAGATTAGTCTAAACCTCCACAAACTCCAGGATAAAGGCTGTCTGGGCAGCTCCAGCCCTTCTTCAGGATTCCTCCAGATAGGAAAATACACCCTTTCCTCCTGGATCAGTACTGCATCCTGGACATTGGAGGTGGTGCTGTCTCTGCACAGGGAAATCCTTAAGAGATAGGGCTGGGTGGGAACCTTTACAACTTTTATCTCCTTAAAGACATCCAGGATACTGGTTTTGTTGGGAGAGGACTAGTTAGTCTCCAAAGGTTTGGGGTAACAGTCTGTAGATGTGAGGAGGACATTGCTTAAATATGTCTTCATTCCGCCATCTCCATCCCACCTGTACCCAAGGCAAACGGTTGCGGGTAGGACAGGTACACAGGAATTTCGGCGGGGGTGGGGTGGGTTGAGGGGGCAGAGTGGAGAAGTTGGGGGGAGGGGGAATGTCTCAGCAAGCACAGTAAAGCCATAAATTAAAAATGCCATCCTCTTAGCTGATTTCTGAAAGACCTTTAGGTGCCAGGTGTCCTAACCCCTTTTCCTCATCCAGGAGCCCCCATCCCGGACTCCAGGGGCTCCTGAGCCACAAGAAAGTCCTCATGGAAGGTCGAAACAGGTGCAAGAGCATCTCTTGTCTCCCTCTCTAACGACGATCACAGGGAACACTACATTTGTCTGGCATTCCACATTATCTTAGTGATAACGGAGAGGCTGGTGTGAGGGCTGTGGGGTACTCTGAACCTGGAGTCTTACACTCTCCTCCTCCCCCCCCGCCCCCCGGCCCCAACCCGGGGTGGGCCGGTCCTGTCCCACCCAGGCAGTCAGGAACCACGTGCCCTCAGGGCTCGCCACTGCCCCTCCGGCTGTGGGGTAGAAGTGGGCTGCAGGACTGCCAGCCCAGGCCCCTCGCTCAGCCGAAGCGGCTCCGGCTCCGCCGCGGGGTCCGGGAAGGTCTCAGGCCAGAGAAGAGCTGCCTCGCAACTCAGAGCGCCCGGCTCTACTCACCCTCCGGTCTCAGCTCCCGAGTCCACACAGTCATCATCCTCGCCGCCGCCCGCCCTGGGGTCCATGGCGCGCTCCCCGCCGCGCTCCACTCGCGGGCACCAGCGTGATCTGGGACGCGCTCCCTCCGGGCCGCGCAGCCCAGTGCAGCCGAACCCGGTGAAGCTCGCTGCCAGCGTCTCCCGTCCCGGCTCCAGCTAACAACTCTGGCACCGCCCGCGGTACTCCGCACCGCGCCCTCTCCTGGCCACGCGGGGCTAGGGCACTGGCGGCCGCTCCCTCCCCGCCCCGCCCTCGCCGCGTGAGCGTGTGCGCGCCAGGGTCGGTGTGTGCGCAAGAGAGCGTGTGCGCGGGGTATGAACGTGTGCGCGCGGTGCGTGCCTATGCAAGGTGATGTGTGCGTGCGCAAGAGGGTGTGTGCACGGGATGTAAGCGTGTGCACGTAAAGCATTTATAGCTCGCGTGTTGCGCGCCTGTGTGTGGTGTGCGTGCATAAGCGGGAGAGGTGTGTGAGTTCGCGTGCGCTTGTGTTTGTGGTGTGTTGTGGGTGGGCGGTTGAAGTATGTATTTGTAGGTGCACACTTCTGTGTATGTGTCAAACGCGTTTGCTATTGTGCCCGTTTGTAACCGTGTGTGGTGTGTGAGTGTAAGTATGCGTACGCGTGTGTATGTGTGCGCATTGGACTGCCCTCTCCCCTGGGTCTACAATCCGTGAGCCAGACATCCAGGCATTAGCCCCCTCGATTCCCCAATCCATGGTTCCTGAGCCCTGAGCTGGTGCGAGCAGCATGGAGAAATACCCGGTCGCACCATGAAAGCAAGGAGGGATCTGTTTCACTTTCATGATCAGCTGGGACATCTAAGTATTTTCTTATATATTCCTCAGAATTGCCTACACTAAATTCATTATCACCTTTCTTAGCACAGGTTTGAGTGGTTTCCACCATCCAGCTTGTTGGTTTACAATTGGAATCTTGCATTCTTTTTTTTTTTTAAACAGGGCTGTACTTCAGTCAGTAATTGTGGATTGAATAATGGATATTTGTAAAGTACCACTTTAAGGACTCAAGGTGAATTAATGACCACTTTTGGAGGGTGAGGACAGATGAAGCTTGGGGAGAGGGAAGATCAAAACAATTGTGATTTAATTCTGACAGTTCTGATCTAGCCATTAAAAGGCACTTACTCGTTCCTACTTTTTTTGATTTGGAGGCAAGTTATTTAACCTCTTTAAGACTTAATTTACTATTTATAAGATAGAGCTAGTTAGTTATATGTACCCTATAGTGTGTCATGAATTTAATGAGTTCATATATGTAAAATACTTAGCATTGGCCCTAATACATGCCAAGCACTAGTCAGAGGCAGCTGTCATTACATCCCAATCTCAACTTGCAAAGCAGTGTCACTCTGGATGACAAGTGATATATGGGTGAAGAGGAATATATTTTCTTTCCCTCTTCCTTCTCCTTATTTCTTTCTTACCATGTACCTACCTAAAGATCACTCCTGTCTGACTCTTATTTAAATTACACAAAAGAGAAACCAATTAGCGAAAGAACAGAGAGCAATCTTATCATCAGGAAAAATCAGGTAATCTTAACTGAATTTTCCTTTTACACAAAACAGAAATGGATATATTCTACTCAATTTGTGCTCATTAGCGGAAAGAATGGAACAAGTCAAGGAAGATTTCCTCCCACCTCCATGAACTGATTTCTAAAAGAAAATTCCCACAGGAGACAAAAGAAACTCAGTGAGTGATTTACCACACAATGCCACTAATGACCATTTTAAAGGTATCAATTGATTCAATAACTATTTAACCATACAAGAAGATGAATTCTGAATGTGCAAATGAGAGAAAACAGCAACAGATATGATGCCTGCCCTTAGAGATCTTATAATCCAGACTAAGTAAATTATATATATATATTAAATCCTATCTAATAAAAGAGTAATATGCAAATTAACCATCACCCTCTACACCCACCAGCCACGCCCACCAGCCACACCCACCAGCCAATAAGAATCAAGTATGCAAATTAACCCAACCAAGATGGCTGTAGCCAGGAGTGAGCAGGAGGGAGGCTTGGGTTTCCCTGGTGATGGAGAAAGCCAAGCTTTCTACACACCCTGGCTGGACCTAGGCCTCCACTCAAGGCTACAAAGTTTCAATTATAGAAGATAAATAAATTCCAACAAAAATGGTGGCAGCCATGGAACTGGAGAGAGCAGAAGGCTAGGATTGCCCCTGGCGATGGAGGAAGCCAAGTTTCTGCAGCCCTGGCCTATCTTGGCCTCTGTTTAAGGCTACAAAGTTTCAATTCTAGAAGATAAATAAATCCCAGATACCAGGGCCTCTGCTTGGGTCCCTGGGGGGCATGGCTGGCCTGCAAATCTCCACCGGACCCTCACCCAGGCTGTCCCACACCCCAAGGGAACCCCCATCCAGATCTGGGACACCCTTCAGGACAAACCAGCTGGCCCCCACCCATGCATCAGGCCTCTATCCTATCTAATAAGAGAGTAATATGCAGATTGACCATCACTCCAACACACAAGATGGCTGCCCCCATGTGATCAAAGATCCTGCCTCCATGTGGACACAAGATGGACAGCAAGGGACGGTAGTTGGGAGGTGATCAAGCCTGCAGGGGAGGGCAGTTAGGGGTAACAAGGCCAGCAGAGGAAATAAGTTGGGGATGACCAGGCCTTCAGGGGAGAGCAGTTGGGGGGAACCAGGCAAACAGGCTGGCAGAGAAGCAGATAGGCATCAATCAGGCTGGCAGGGGATGATCAGTTAGGGGGTGATCAGTCTGGCAGGCAGAAGAAGTTAGGGGAAATCAGGAAGGCAGGTAGGCAAGCAGTTGGAAGCTAACAGTCCTGGATTGTGAGAGGAATATTTGACTGGGATCGGGCCTAAACGGGCAGTTGGACATTCTTCTAGGATTCCCAGATTGGAGAGGATGCAGGCTGGGCTGAGGGACACCCCCCTGCATTAATTTCATGCACCAGGCTTCATATATATATATATATATATATATATATATATATATATATATATATATATATATTTGTACACACACACACATATATACACACACACATACACACACATATATATGTGTATATATATACATGTACTGCATGTGTATATGTGTATACACACACACACACACATATACATATGTATATATATAAAACATAAATGGAGATAAATCTTTGAAGTCAAGAATAGTGTGCCCTGAGAAAAAGAAAACACAATTTAAATTTGAGCTCTATCAGAAAGGGATATTTTAGCCTTTTGCTGCATCGGGTCTTTGCACTTGAGCTATTCCTTCTCCCTGGGATATTGTCTTCCAGGTTTTCTGCAAGACTCCTGACACCAAGAGAGCCCGTCTCAACTAATCTCATACCACAGAACCCTCTTACACCTCTTAACTCTTCCTTGTAACTCTGCCAGCATCTGGCATATGATAGATTTCTTTAATTACCTGCTCTTCCATCCCCAACTCAAAAATACCATCTCCTTGAGCAGGGACTTGGTTTTGTTCCCTGCTATATACCCAATACCTAGAGCAATAAATAAATATAATATATCAATTTCTGTGTTGTAGAAAGGGAATTTAATACTCAGCAAGGACAATTTAGTTAAGATTTGGTGTTGGCACATTTACCTGTTTTTTAATTCTTGATTATAAGTTTACATTTCTATTCTTCTCTTCTGAAAAAATAAATGAAAGGGAAGCAGCCCCCAGGTGAAGGTGGGACATGAGGAGAGTGTTTCAGGTAGAGACCAGCAAGAGGTAGAGGGCACTGAGCATTTGATTAGAGGGGAAGTCAAGGAAAGCTAGGTGACCAGAAGAACCCAACATGGCAAAAATGATAGTGAGACATGTCCGCTGATATATAAACATAACATCTTTATGAAATCAATAGACAATTATAGCCAATTTGTAAAACAGAAGGACAAATACAGTGTCAATGAAACCAGATGAATGGGAGTGGTAAAAGTGGGAAAATAGGTAAGTATATTGAATATTCTACCATCTTATTATCCTTATAGCCATGAAAGAAAGTACTTCTGTCTATTCTGTATAGGTAACTCATATTTGTCAAAGAAAGGTCTGTGAAATAAATATATTTTCCATTTTTCTGTAGAGGAAACTAAACCCCAGTGAATTCATGGGCCTTCCCCAGGCCACTCAGTGAATGAGAGGAGGAGCCAGGTGGCCCTTACATGCAATGGAGCTCATGTCATCTACCTGGATGGCTTATGGATGAGCCAGCTGCACCCTCAGCTAGATGGCATTAATACAAAGGTCAGAGAAGAAAAGAATGAAATTAGCATGGCCCTTAGAAAGAGGGCAGTAGAAAATGAGATGCTACTTAAATTATTTCACTCTCTTTTAAATATCCAGACAAAAAGCCTGGGCCACATCTCAGAATGATGCATTTGATTCAGATCCCCTGGACCATAGGGACACAGTGATAAACAACACTGTAGTGATCACAGTAGGATATCTTGTCCAAACTTTTCATGGTTCCCAGGCTCTACTTCCAGCTATTTAGCATCAATCACTTCAATGATGGAGGGTGTGATGCCCTCTCCCCACACCACCTGTGAGATGGCAGCAGAGGAGTGTCACTGGTCAGCTTAGGGTGCCCTGCCTGCTGTCCTAAAGATGATCCCATCGGAGTCTGAGAACAGTGTGGGAGGAGCACTGAGGAAGTGGGGAAGTGTGATAGGCCAGAAACTGGAAAACATGACCTCTGGACCTGAATTTGTCACGTCACTAGAAGAAAAGGGTAGAATATCAGCTGTTTCCAAAGTTCTTACTACATGTCAGGCATGTAGTAGGGGCTTTACATGCATGATCTCTTTAATCCTCAAAAAATACCTTTGAGGCTCCCATCATTCTTAAAATGGAGTCTTCAAATCTGTCTAGAAACTATGAAACATCCTATATAATAAAAGCCTAATATGCAAATTGTCCCCTAGGACGATTGTTGGAACTATGAGACTGGGAGACCAGGACTTCCAACACTCTCTATGACATGTGCTGACCATCAGGGGGTGGCACGAAACACAGCAGGCATTGGCCACACAGTGTTGGCAGTGGGCAGCAGTGGAAGTGCTGCCACCCTGATGGGCCCCCATGACAGCAGGACCGTGGTGGAGCAGGTCAGCGGGCAGCGTCAGGCCAAGGTGGATGTGGGCAGGGGCCCAGTAGCCCCACCAGCTGCCCTACAGACAGTGATCAGCTGTGGTGGCAGCAGAGGGTGGGGCCGCCGCTGGGCTCCCAGGTGCTGAGGGAGCCCTGTGGGGAACCTAGCCCAGACCAATGCCCCACAGGCGGGATGATGGAGCAGGTGAAGGGGCAATACCAGGCTAAGCTGGGTTGCTAGACAGGGCTACGGAGCTTCGAGGCTGGGGGTGTGAGCTTAGGACTGATCTCCACAGGCCACCCCAAGGGACCCCATCCATGCAAGAATTCGTGCATCAAGCATCTAGTATGAATATTAGATGTCACTGACTTTTTAATCACTTTTTCTCAACCAGGTCTCAACACTCATTTTATTTCATCACAGTACTATATTCAGTCTTTGTTGATGCAATTGCATGTGTTGGTATTATAAATACAAGACTATTCATCCACTTATTATTGAGCACTCAGTGTGCCAGGCAGTGACTGGGTGCTGGAGCACATTGGGAAACAGGTCAGAGGCAGTGACTGGCCTTTATTATTATTATTATTATT
>PVJN01027088.1:0-28410 GCA_004026805.1 Lasiurus borealis
GGAGGAAGTGGGGGGGAGATGGGTGAGGGCATGTACTGGGGGATGGGGAGGGCCGGGGAGGGCAATAGAAAAAAATAAAAATAAATAAAATAAAATAAAGGCAATTAAGGAAAAACAGACCCAATTCTCTATTCTCTCTCCTCTGTACTAGGAAGGGCAGGGTGATTCTTAATCATTGGTGACAACCCTAGATGCTTCTTAGCCCAGGGAGACACCAGAGGAAACTACATAACACATCTTATTGCCTAGCCTTTGCCTCTCAGTAGTTTCTCTATATATTTACCTTCTCACAGTTTGCTGCCTTTTGAAGCCTGAAAAGCTTTGCCTCTGTTTTGTCACTTCTCTGCAAATGCATTGTCCTTTGTTGATTTGCCATATAAGCCCCAAGTTCTGACCATCCCTTTGAGTGACTCATGACTAAGTTCTGCTGTATATGAGTGATACATGCACTACTAAAATCTGTTTATGTTTCCCTTGCTGACTTATCACCTTTTCCATCTAATTTTCATGTACCCTGTCAGAGAACTCAGGGGTATAAACAGAAATATTTTTTCCTCCTCTACAACAACACATTTCCAATAGTTTCAATGCCCTAAACACATTTGTGATACAGTATTTGTTACCTACCTCCTTTTTAAATACCATATTTTAGGCTACATGAAGGTTAAGCCATGCAGAACCCATTTGAACCTCTAATACATCATATATGAAGGAAAAGCAGCTTTTAGAGGTGTCTAATAAATATGGGGCCTGTCTTCAGGGGCGATGTATTCTCACCTTGAAAAACCTTGGTGAATAGATTCTCATACTTCAAGTTGAGCCTGGGAGATACCTGAGATGACGTGAAATGACATTAAGCCAAAAGCTTACTGTATGAGGTGCTATAATTATTAAAAAGCTAAAAAGGAGGTTCCACCCAAACAGAACTTGTGCTGAAGAAAGTTTCTGCACTTTTATAGGGCACACACACCTGTACCCCAAAGAGCAGACATGGAATTCCTGACAGCCAGCAAGGCCCGGACCCTGGCTCACTTTGTCTACATATGTCTAAGGATGTTCCCAGGTTATTTCTCTGCAGTATTAAGGATAGAACAAAACATTATTAACAATAGAAAACAAAATCTGGAATTAGAAATTTAATCAAATCTTTGCATTCCCAATTAAAATGGTAAGCAGTTTTATTTTATTCTTGAATGGTATTTCAAAGGACACAGAAAGTTTTAAGGGCACAAAAAGTTTTGCTCTACCCTCAGAGAACAAATTGTATAAGGATCATACCATTAATGTTATGTCAGAGTAGAAATACTCCCGAAAACTGTCTGTCTGTAAGAATCAGCTGTCTCAGGCCAATAATTAATGATCCTGCCGAAGTCATGCTGGAGAACATAATTCAAGGACTCTACTATTGTCTAGGGATTTTAAAAGTTCATAAAACAAAAGGATAACATACAAGACCTTTGTGGAAAGTGCTCAGAAATACCAAATCAATTCTTATTTTAAATAGTAAAAGGAGCGCTCAATATTTAAAGATGCTCAGAGGTGATAAGAACGAGTTGTTGATATTTTTTATAAGAGCCCTATGAAGTGGTAAATGGTGTTCAAAGAGAAAAATAAAGGTATATAAATAAGAATATATATAACTCTTGAGGGGTATGTGGATCACGCATACACATACATACCTGGTGTACATTATTGCTGCAATGCTTTCCAGTGAAGAAGGTACTGCTGGTGGGAACGAATGTGGGGCTTTCTCTCCCTTTGCCCCATCCTGCAGCCCCTGGTGGTGTCTGTCTGCACGGAGCTGGAGTTTGAGCACCCAGCCAGGCTGCTTAGTTCTGAATTCACTTGTGCCATCAGAGAGTGCTTAGGTAGAACAAAAGCTTTGAGCACCGTATTCTCTAAAAGGATTTAGGGAAAAATCTCTGAAGGAAGTCTGTACTTCTAGAAAGCAATGTAACTTCAAAGCTGCCTTGCAGCTGGAAAGCCCCTAAATCATTAATAAAAAGAGGAGGGAGGAGAGGACCTTTATAAATGTCAGAAGAACTAAAGGTAAAATTTCCTGGGTAGAACATTTGCTGAAGTTGGTTTTCTTAATGCACCAATGTATTAACACAGGCTGGATCTTTCAAACCATTTCTTTTTTTTCTTTTTAATTTTATTTATTGAGAGAGAGAGAGAGAGAGAGAGAGAGAGAGAGAGAGAGAGATCTATTCATTTTTTTCACTTATTTATACATTCATTGGTTGCTTCTTGTTTGTACCCTGACATGGGATTGGACCAGCAACTTTGGTATATTGGGACACTGCTCTAACCAACTAGGCTGAGGCAAGTCATTTTCAACTGTAGTTTTAATATTGAATTACTTCACTTGGATGCAGAAACAAATGTTTAATGGTAATTCTAATTTTGCCTAATAACTTGCATATAGTCTTCCATGTATAACATATGCACTCATTTATGTATGTTTTAATATGGAATCACATATTTTTCCATTGGGATAATGCAGTGCCACTTTGTATCTTTTTGCACAATACCATAGCATAGCTCACATATTACAGGGTGTGCCATAAACCTGAGCTCCTGTGTTATGAACTGAACTGTTTCTCTTCAAAATGTATACATTGAAGCTTTAACTGGAACGTGACTATAATAACCCTTACAAAGGCAATTACACTTAAATGAGGTTATAAGGGTGGGGCCCTAATCCAATAGAGCTAGTATCCTTATAAGAAGACAAAGAAATACCGAGAGTGTATATGCCATGTGAGGGCACAATAAGAAGGTGACTATCAGGCAGCCAGGAAGAGAGGCATGAACTGAAACCAACCCTGCTAGCATGTTGATCTTGAACTTCCAGCGTCCAGAATTATAAGAAATAAATTTCTGTTGTTTCAGACAACCAAACTGCCATTTTTTCCTATGGCATGCCTAGCAAATTGATACATCCTGAAACTTAGGAGAATAGTTATAGGAAGTTTCATGTGTTTTATGTTTCTGAGAAGTGAAAGATCCTTCTTTTGGCCCAAACCCTAATTAAGAAAACATTCTTTCTGGCAAATGGGACAGAATTCAGTCTGTCCTAGCCCTTCCTCAAATACATAACACAAAGGGGACAGAACATGACAGAATTAGAAAAGAAATTCAACTTGACAAGGACAGAGATAATCCTGGTGTCACATCTATCTCATGGTCTCCAGCTTGACAACAGGTTCTCATGAGGAACTCAGAGAAAGTTTACTGCTTAAGAATATCATTTATTATTTGCTATAGATAATTCTGCTTAAGCTATCTATGTAGTAAAATAAACCTGGTTCTAAAGTCTATAAAATGAGCTTGTTTATTCTAAAAGGATGTTCCCTTTATTACATTTATAAAATTATAGGATATTCTTATGGGGAGACAACTGAATTCGGTGGACAATACACAGCCATTGAATTCAGTATCATGATGCTTAAATTCATAGTAAAATAAATATAACAAATTTTATTAAAAAAAATCAACCTCGTTAAAAGTCAACTGCAAATCTAATCTATCAGAATATATACTATTTTACCAATCAAACTGGCAAAGAGAAAAATAAACACGCCACTTTTGTTTTGGCTGTAAAATAAGAATTCACATACACATTTCAGTGGACTATAATTTGAAGAGTGACTTGTCAATAGAGCCTTAAAGTATTAGAATTATTTCCTCACTGACTATTTTGCTTAGGAAAATTGACATTGAAGGAGTTCCTATCTACAATTTTTGCCTGCTCAGTGTTCCCAAATCCTAGAGTTCTCTTGGTTCCATTTCCTCTAATATTCAGATGCCATTCCCATTCCCTATTTGACAGTGCCACTCCTTTCTCCAGATGCCTGAGGGTTCTCAGAGGGCTCTTTCTTCAGGCCGCCCTTTACTCAGATCTCCTGCCTCTGAGGTTCAGACCTGGCACAGCTCTCCTTTGTTCTCTCTGCATTTCCTTACTGTTTAGGTCCCATAGTCCTTTGTCCCCTAACATCACACGGCCACCTACAGAGCAGCAGATTTTTACTGAAGATGCAGGTGATAAAGGGCAATCACAATACAAAACAACACAGGCTCTGAGACTCCCTGGTCTGTAGGCTGTTCCTGGCCAGGAGACATTCTCACTGGCCAGGCTTCTTTCCCACCAGATGCTGCTGGGCTGGTGCTTAATCTCTGTCTCTCCCCCTTGGAGACCTCTGTTTCCCCTCTGTCTGAAAGCCACTAGCTCTCCCCGTAAATCCTCCTCCAGGCAGAGCCACTCTCTTTCCTCAGTCAGTACTGGGCATCTGGCTAAACTTGGCACTTGGAAAACAATGTAATATTGCTCCTGCGAGTGCCCACTTTTAGCAGCAAACAAAAAAGGGCAGAAACACATATATACACAAACATACATACACATATATGATTACATTGCAATGGGGAAAGGTACAAATCAGGAGGGACCGAGGGAATAAAAAGTCAGAACAAAATCAGCTAACTAAATTTAAAAATTGAAAGGCTTTTGTTACAAAAACAGTAACCTTGATATCTCATTCACTCATTATGTAAAATCACACATATCTATGCCTGAAGAGATAGATGGTCAGCAAATTTCATGGTGGCTATCTCAGAGAGAGGAGATTCTGTGATCTGTAATAAATAGATAACTTCTAATTTTATCTATTATTATGTGTAGTTTTATATATTATTATATGCTAGTTATTTACAAAGATACTGAGTATATAATCAGACAAAACTCTAGTTGTTATTTTTTTACTATGAAAAATAATTTGCATTTTTTTGAATAAGATCATTTTTAAGTATGGCTCTCACTTTTTTGTTTTTTAAAATATATTTTATTGATTTTTTGCAGAGAGGAAGGGAGAGAGATAGAGAGCTAGAAACATCAGTGAGAGAGAAACATTGATCAGCTGCTACCTGCACACCCCCCACCGGGGATGTGCCCGCAAGCAAGGTACATACCCTTGACCGAAATTGAACCCAGGACCCCAGTCTGCAGGCCGACGCTCTATGCACTAAACCAAAGCGGTCTAGGCCGGCTCTCACTTCTGTACTGGCACAGGGATTCACAAAACTGGCAGAGCAACAATAACGTGTATTTTCTCTCTTTGCAAAGCAGGGCTTGTATGTCTTCCAATTGCTGTACGGTCTGATGTGGACATAAATCTGTATACATTTGGATATATACCGCTGTCTTATTACATGTAAGAGTGGAATAGTAACTTTTACAGACTCTCACTGTACAAACCTGCTTTCCGTTTGATAGGTTTCAAAATTGCATATTAATCCACAGGAGATGGGCTCTGGAAAGCAGCCCTCTATGTACAGGGTCTATATTATGCAGATGTGTGCAAAACACCTGTGCGGTTCCGTGTACATTTTCTTAAAGGGAACTAAACACTTGGGAAATATCAGGGTGGGACTAGGGTGAGATTTAGCGTTGAGGTGCTGTGGAATATGGTTTGTGGATTGAGTGGGTGGTGCAGAAATGAAGTAGGAAACAAGGTGACAAGGTGCAGGCCTTCCTTTAGCAGTTGACAACTACAAGGGGACAGACACCTCAGGTATCACGGTCAACACCAGCCTCAGTTCAGGAGGTACACATGTTAGTAGCAATCCTTCTGTGTAAAAGTCACTTTATATCACTTTGTGTTGGAGCAGATTCTGCAGTAATTTAGTTCTAATTTTAGGGATGTTCTTTTTAAAATTTTATTTATTTTTATTGAATTTATTGGTTTGATATTGGTTAATAAAACCATACAGGCCTCAAATGTACAACTCAATAAAATAATATCTGCTTATAGCATCAGCTGCTCACTACCCAAAGTCAAGTCTCTTTCCATCCCCTTTAGGGCTGTTCTCTCCATCATATGGGGAATCTATAGAAGGGTACAGAACAGACTAATGCCTATTGATTAATGGCTTTTAGAGGTCTGTCACCCTTAAGCAGGTACACCTCAAAATGTTCAGTAGAAAATCAGAATCAAGGGCTACCCTCAACCTCAGGAGGAACTATATAGGAGGAGCACTTGAAAATTATTTAATTATAATTAGTCTCATTTTACTGAGAAATAAAGAACATTCAAAACAGTTAGGTCCTACAAAAGGAATTCTATACATTTTCTAACTAAAGAACTAAGATTTGGAGAAGAAATAAACACTACAAGTCACAATAAGTATGCAAGACCTTACCAAAATTGGGGGTAATTTATATGTATCTTTATATATATGTACTAGAGGCCTGATGCATGAAATTCATGCAAGAGTAGGCCTTTCTTCCCCCAGCTGCCAGCACCGGCTTCCCTCTGGCATCCGGGGACTGGAGCTTCCCACTGGTACCCGGGATTCGGGCTTCCCTCACAGCCTGGCTTCATCTGGAAGGTGATCCGGAAGGATGTCCAGTCTAATTAGCATATTATGCTTTTATTATGATAGACATATTTAATATTTAGTTATTAAATTGATTGGGGTGACATTGGTCAACATGAACATATTGTGAGTTTCTATGTTACCAGTTTTGTATGTTGCACTGTGTATTTTGAATAGAATTGAGATATTGCAGTCTACTTGCTAGTTTTCTATTGTTGCAGCAACATATCGTCATAGATTTAGTGACAACACACACATTTATTATCTTACAATTTTGTAGGCCAGAAGTCTGGCATAACCTCCCTGGGCTAAAGTCAAGTTGCAAGCAGGTTTGCATTCCTTCCAGGAGCTCTAGAGCAGTGGTTCTCAACCTTCCTAATGCCACGACCCTTTAATACAGTTCCCCATGTTGTGGTGACCCCCAACCATAAAATTATTTTCGTTGCTACTTCCTAACAGTAATTTTGCTACTGTTGTGAATCGTAATATAAATATCTATGTTTTCTGATGGTCTTAGGCGACCCCTGTGATGGGGTCAATGGACCCCCAAAGGGGTCGCTACCCACAGGTTGAGAACCACTGCTCTAGAGGAAAACCGATTTCCTCTCCTTTTCTAGCTACTAGAAGCTGCCCACGTTCCTTGGCTCGAGGAGCCTGCTCTTCATCTTTCAAGTCTGCAATATGGCATCCCTTTGATCCATCTCCATTAGAAATCACCCTCTGACCACAACCCGGCAAGATTCTCTGCTTTTAAGGACCCATGTGATTACATTGGACCTAACCAAATAATACAAGATAATTTTTCTATCTCAAGGTCCTTAACTTCAGCTCAGCTGTAAAATCTCTTTACCCTGTAAAGTAATATGTTCATAGGTTCCAGGGATTAGAACATGGGATTCTTTGGGGGTCTATTTTTCTGACTACCACCCTGACTTAGAAGTGTAGTGTAATAATACAAAACAACAACACATACGTTTGCACAGAGATTTCTAAGTCTGATGACATTTCATTCCTATTATCAATGCCTGTCTATTTTGATAAAAATAAATACTTTGAAACATGGTTGCACTATCATGTTATGATGTCAGAGCGACAAGAATAACCTTGAACTGCTTGTCATCTAACTACCCCCAGTCACATGGCTATATTAATTATCTGATAATAAACCATTGTCTTTCATGTAAATAGCACTTATAAAATGTGCTTATTTAAGTATAAAGCAAAAATGTTTCCAAGATTAAAGCGGTTAGCAAACATTAATTTGTGAGGATCAAGTAAAGGGAAGTAATTTGTGATGGGAGAAATAACACTGAAATCTGGAAATCTAATATGTAAGATTCTTTGTTTCCTTTTCCATTTGCAGAACAGCTTTTTATTACTAACTCATCTGTAAAGCTAATGAATTGTCTCCTTAAACACTGTGTACTTAGTTTTATGGTTTAAAAAATTAGTATTATTAAAACATCTTAAGTAAAAGAGGCTTTTTGAATTCCATTGCATTTGGCAAGTGAAAGCAAATTGCATAATTATTACTTTGCTGGCTTGACATTCTGGTTCTGATACTCCAGTTCACTTCCACAGAATATTAAATTAAAAAGGGAGAATCAGTAATCCAGCAATCAGGATTACATGATACTATTAAAAAAGATATTTCTGCCTAGATATTGTGGCTCAGTGGTTGAGCATTGACCTGTGAACCATGAGGTCACTGTTTCCTGGTCAGGGAACATGCCGAGGCTCTATCCCCAGTGTGGGGTGTGCAGCAGGCAGCCAGTCAACTATTCTCTCTCATCATTGATGTTTCTTTCTATCTCTCCCTCCATCTCCTGCCCTCTCTGAAATCAATAGAAAAAAAAGAGAATCCTAAGAATTTATGATATATGATATTCATACAGTTGGCCCTCCATATCCATAAGTTTCACATCTGCCAATTCAATTAACTTCAGACAGAAAAATATTCAGGACCAAAAAAAAAAAATAACCCAGGAAGTTTCAAAAAGCAAAACTTGAATTTGTCACATACTGAATACTATGCTGAATCAACAGAATGAAGTGACATATAGGCATAGGCTGCTGCAGCCTACATGCAAATACTGCATCCTTTTATATAGGGACTTTGGCATCTATAGATTGTGTATATTTGGGGATCCTGAAACCAATATCCTGCATACAGGGAGGGACAACTGTATATAAAATTTTTCTGTTGGGATTTAAAAGGAGTTCATTTTTAATTTATTACTAATGAAGTACAGTGGATACTTTTTTAAAAAAAATATATTTTATTGATTGTTTTTTTTTTTTAGAGAGAGGAAGTGAGAGGGATAGAGAGTTAGAAATATCAATGAGAGAGAAACATCGATCACCTGCCTCCTGCACACCCTCTCCTGGGGCTGTACCTGCAACCAAAGTATATCTCTTGACCATAATCAAACCTGGGACCCGTCAGCCTGTAGGCTGATGCTCTATCCACTGAGCTAAACCGGTTAGGGCTGCAGTGGATACTTTGACTGCTTTCCTGGCATATATTTCCCATTTCCTTCTACCTTATAGGACCCCAGCTATTCAGATTGTATACACATGCTTCTTCTCATCCAACCTTTGATTCAAGTGTTTGATTTAAGCAAATCAATATGATTCCCTGACACAGGCCACAGGCATGGGCATTCCATGATCATGTGCACTAAGGTCTGTTTATGATGTTTTCTGCTAGGAACTTTATGATTTGGGAACTCTTTCTGTTAGATGGCATTGGTGGATACCAGTCTTGAGATGATAAAAAAAGAATAGTTGGGTATAAAGCTGACTGTTTTGTAAGAGTAATTATGTTACTTAAAATGTTTTGTGTTTGTGATTGGTCTGGTGCATCTGGGGAATATTAGTGTGGAAAGGCATGTGAAAGTGAATATCTGTATATGTAGGTCCTAGAAGAGGTAGACATAGCACACCAAGAAGGCCTAACAGAGGGTATCCAACCTTTCCAAGTGGGTTTTCAAGCTGAATATAGGGAGAGAGAACCAAGCTATCCATGTTCAGCAGCCTTTTTTGGGAGTTAAAGGGTGGGATGACTTTTAGCCTGTATGAAGCACAAATGTTGGCTAATTTGAATATACCTGGGTCAACAAGAGGGGCCATCACATGAGGAAATTGAATGTTTTCATGTGGAGTATTGCTTGGTTGTATTTGCTTAAGCAGGTTGGTGTGTGGCAGATTCATGGAAACTGGGTAAAGAGTCAAACAGAAGTGGGCAGGGAAGGGACAGTGAAGCTAAAAACATTTTACCTTCATGTAATATTTACTAAACAAAAGGAGAAAGATGATGCTGAAAAAATAGCCATTATATTGGATTAGGTCCTACCCAATCAACATCATCTATCCTATATAATAAAAGGTGATATGCAAATTGACCCTAACACCAGAACAACCAGAATGACTGCTGGACCAGTCACTCTGCAGTGCACTGAACATCTCTTGGTCCCTTCCCCCAGCCATCAGGCACCAATCAACAATAGCAAATGGGGAACCAGGGGTGGGTGGTGGTGGGGGATGGGGCTGGCTTCTGGCGACTGGGGAAGATGGCCCTGATCTCAGGCCAGGCCTAGGGACTATACCCATGCAGAATTTCCTATGCTGGGCCTCTAATATCTACCTAATAAAAGAGTAACATGCTTATTGACTGTACTTTCATGACTCCTACCAGCCAATCAGGACTGAGTATGCAAACTAACCCAACAATGATGACCAGTTAATTTGCATTCACAGGCATCCACAGCCAGGGACAGGGCAGGATACTTGCATCATCACCATGGCAACGATGCAGGAGTTCTGCACCACCCCAGCTGATTGGGACTTCTGGGCAGCGTGGGAAGGCGGAAAGGTGGCTCCTGGCTGGAGCAAAGGTGGTGCCAGCAGCCAGGGGAACCAAGGCCCATTCTTGCACGAATCTTCATTCGTGCATCAGGCCACTGTGTGTGTGTGTGTGTGTGTGTGTGTGTGTGTGTGTGTGTGTGTATGTGTATATAAATATATATGGCTAAGTGACTGTCCAACTGTCTGCTAGCTATGACATGCAACGACTACTAAGAGGCCAATTCTCTGGCTGGTAGATTTGACATGCACTGACGATCAGGGGGCAGACACTTATCTCATTGCAGGAGCTGCCAAGTTGCGGTGACTTGGCAGTAGTGGCTCCTGGGTGACGAACCCCAGAACCAGAGAAGAGGGAGCTCGATTCCATGGTGCATCACCTAAGTACCACCCTCTCATAATCCAGGACCCTTGGGGGATGGATGTTGGAGAGCTAGTTTCATCCCGATCCCCTCAGGCCAGGTTGAGGGACCCCACCTGCTAGAGGGACCCAGCTCACTCTGCAGATATCCTTTGAGCTGCAGCACTGTCCCAGTTGCAGCCAGCCTGGGAAAGGACCATGGGAAGTTGGCTCCAGGGCATGGCTGGCATTTTGCCTAGGCCACCCCACAGGCCACTTACTAATTTATTTCCTTTTGATGTGCATGAAAGCTGTGCACCAGGGCACTGGTTTTAACATGTTTGCCTTTTAAAAGACTCTATCTCTAGGCCTTAGGGTAAATAGCTCTTGCTATGCTATAAGACCCTATCTCCAAAGAGCCACATTATGAATTAACTAGGGGGTTAAGACTCCAACATGCAAATGCTGGAGGTACACAATTAAGCCCATAATAATTACTCACCTTCCCTTCTTGATAGAATTTCACCATTTGACTTGAGTTCAGCCAATCAGATTCATTCCATCTGAAATTTGAATTGGGAACTGGTTACACACAGAAGCAAGGACAGTAGAAAATTTCTTGATGGCAGAGATAAAAGGCAATGCTGGAAGCAATACCCAGTTTCTGTGTTAGTAGTGGTTGTAGTGCTGGGTTAGAACCTGCAACATCTAGAATGAGGAGGTAGAGCAGTTATGTCCCTACCAGATGAGTTCTACCTCTTCCATTGTTTGTGCCATTTTATGAGATTGCTTCTCCCGTCTTCTCAGTAATTTTATGAGCTGTCCAATATCCTTTCAATAAGTTCTCTTCTTAAATTGGCTAGAGTCAATTTCCATGGCTTATAATCCACAACTCTGATTGGATCTCCACATATGGTGAAATAGTATATAGCCATTAAAAATAATAAAAAATAATTTAATGGCTTTGAAAAATGTGATACTGCCAAGTAAGAAAGGCCACAATACAGTATAAATACTATAAAATATGTTTCATTTAAATACCATGTATGCATAGCCATAGATAATAATTCTATGTAAATATATTAAATATATAGAGTAATTATGTATACATGGTGAGATTGTTATTGATTTGTTTTCTTCTTTTGACTTGTTTCATTTTACAAATATTCTACATATATTACTTTCATCATCATGCAATATTTATAAAAGGAAAAATCAGCTCAGCATGACCTTTTGGGATTATCATTGTTCCCATAAAGTTGCCTTAGCTATATTTTTCTGTGCTTCCAAGGAGATCTTAATGACAGCTCTTATTACTCCTCATGACTCTAACATGGTCCTTAGTATGCTAAGTTCACTTGTCAATGTTTTCTACAAACTTGTAAGTTTCTTTAGGAAAGTTACTAAACTCAATTTATCTATATATCCAATATCAAGCATAATGTCTGGCATAGGTTAAACACAGAGCAAACATTTATTGAACAAAATCTAAAGCTACTTTAATATCACTTGATAGTTTGTTAAAGCTGTATTAAAGCTAGCTTCTTGAATTTCAGTGATGAAAAATTCTAAGTATTTTTGAGCATTTACCTCCTTTGATTATTTACCTTCTGTGTTCAGAAGAATTAACATTTCTGTTTGAGAGTGTTCTCCATGAATAAAGTAGGTATATTAAGAATCTTTTTCTCCCTTAATGATGAGAAGTGGATGAAGGAATTAAGGAAAACTATTTTAATAGATTACATACACCTACAATAAGTAATCAGTTATGTTAACTATTAATACTCTCATCAGCATATTTAGCCAGACTGCTTAGATTTTATTTTATATTCAGTTCTAATCTCAAATTCTAGCTTAGACCCAGGCGGAGAATTGAGGCCAAGTTTCAAGCTAATGGCACTGTGATCTAATCTAATAAAAGGATAATATGTAAATTAGTAATCACTCTGACACAAAGATGGAAGCACTCATAGCAGCTGGGCAGGACACTGGCATCATCACCCCTGCTATTATGCCAGTGTTCCATGCCCTGGACAAGGAGGGAGGGAGAGCTGCGGATACAATGTGGAGCTGCCAGGCTGGGGCACAATGCAGGGGGTCCTCTGCACATGAGCTTCAGAGGAAACACCTTTTCTGACCACTCATTGGCTAAGCTCTCCATTGGTGACTTGGGTAATAAGAATCCAAAAAGGTGATCTAGGATTTTTCCACCATATTCCTAGAGGAAAATCTAAGGTCCTCTGTTGGAAGGGCTAAGAAATGTCATATCTTGCCCTAGCCAGTTGGGCTCAGTGGATAAAGCCTCGGCCAAGTTCCGGATTCAATTCTGATCAAGGGTATGTACCTAAGTTGCAGGCTACTCCCTGACCAGGGCCCAGGTTTGGACTCATGCAGGAAGCAACCAATTGAAGTGTCCCTTTCACATTGATGTTTTTTTCTGTCTTTCCCTCTCCCTTCCAAGCTCTCTAAAAATCAATGAAAACATATGCTCAGGTGAAGATAAAAAAAAAAAAGAAAGAAAAAAATGTCATAACATTTGAAAGACACATCTTGAAAATGCCTAAAGAAACTTGTCATTTTTTTTGTGGTGAAGGGACTGGACTCCATGTTGATGAAAACACCTTGGCAGCTGTGGCAGTAACAGCAGCAGTGGGGTGATGGGACTGGTACCTTCCCCTGATCAGCCTGGTCACCTCCTGCAGAGGTGAGCGGGCCTAAGCTGTCAGTAGGACATCACTTGGGGGCTCCCAGTTTATGAGAAGGGGCAGGCTGGGCTGAGGGGACCCCCCCCCAGTGCATGAATTTCATGCACTGGGCCTCTAGTTAAGTATAATTAGTAATCTCATTTCATGGATTATAATTTTACTCAAATTCAGTATATATCCTATTCTAGCTTAAACCAATTTGTTTAAGCAGGCCAATCAGATTATTTGTCTTGGGGAGTGGCCAGTAGTTGTTTTATGTTAGTGATATACTCTAGACCCATGCTCATCTAAGAGCCCATCTGCAATGAAATAAGCTTGTTCCAAAAATATAAATCAACACACCACTCTATCTGGAAAACTTGCTATGATGAGTATCAGCTAAAAGTAGTATATTGAATAAATCACTTTTGAACAGAAGATGTAGAGGACTGAAAATTTTCATTTTATACCTAGAGTATCCTGATTCTTACATTTCCCATGTTTAATTATTTAACTCCTATTTTTCTAAAAATTGTATTATTTTCCTTTGCTTGCTCAAAGAACCAAAATACCTTTAACTTGGAAAAGTCTTTAATCTGAAAGAGACTTATGGCCTTCTTCCTATATTCCATGGGCAAGAACTAGCTTTAGCCAATTGTAAATGCAAGAATCAGGAAGCCTCTTCTCAGCAATCAATCTATATGAAGGGGGCAGGAGGTAGATATATCTTAGTAGACAGTTGGCTTCTCTTCCTCAGTGTTTGATGTCCAAGCAAGGCTTAGAAAATGAGGCTTGAGAACTATCTTGACTGAATTTTGTGACTTCAAGTCATTTGGTGATCTTCAGTAGAGTGACAGGGACTATAGCCATATATTATCAGTTAAAAGAGCAATGGATATTTGAAGAGGTGCAGATAGAAGGGAAAGACTTCTCTTTCAAATAGCTAGGCAGTGCAAGAGCAGTAAGAGAAAAAAATATTCAGCTAAAGAGATAGTAGAAATGTGCTATTTTTACAATTAAATTTTTCTGAGAATGTACAAAATAAATAAAAAGAAATGCAAATGAACTAAAACTTCAAGAAAAAATGGACTAGAGAACAAAGGTGCAGGGATTAGCAATGGGCAGGAAGAGGTCAAGTTTTTTGGGAGTGTAAAAATTAGAAACAAGGATGGACACCCATGGTGCATCAGTAGAAGAAACCACAGAGCATTTACTGTTGAGTACTGACTGTCTGGAAATACAGGAAGAGGGGCCATCTGCTTAGGTTGAGGGCTGGGGATTTAGGGTCAGGTTTCAAAGGGGTATAAAAACTATGGAATCTCCAATGTGAACTTAGGGGAAAACTGTCAGGAGATAAATAACATAATAAATAAGAGGAGAGCACCAAGCTGAGGTTAGAGATTTATAGATGTCCCAATCAAACAATAAAGCCCCGGGTTCTATTTTCCTGTTCTTACAAGTAATTTTTTATTATCCTTTTTTTTTTTTTGAGAAAGGAATTTTTGTTAAGAATCAGTTAGCTTAGGCACAACTTGTAATATCAAACCAACAAACTACATAAATAGACTGTAAGTACTAATTCCCTTTTTCTTGGTACTGTAGGTTGGCAAAGAAACACAACAGAGTGAATACGAAAGAAAAGGTCATATGAAATTATGGAAATACAAATTGAGGGTGTTATTTTTCCTTATCATTTTGTATTTCTAATGGCTTCTGAATAAAGATCTTTGTAAATGTTGTTCTCAAATAGAGGTATGAATTCTGTGTGGGTGTTAATAGCATTTAAAAACTGAAATTATGTAAGATGCATTATTGGTGCAAAGGGTAGTATTTTTTCTTTCTGATCTGAGAATAAATACAAATAATATTCTTAGGGAAAAATGAAGTAATTTTTACTTAGTTGAATGGCAATATTTTCAATTTTATGACTTTTCTTAACCTGCAGGTTGTTATTTTGCAAAGCATACTTAGGAATTTTTTTCTTCCATTCTTCCTAGGAAACACTAAACCTATCCATTACCAAAGACTCCTACTAGTTAAACAAAATTCTAAAACTACAACTTTTTCTAGGCCAAGAAGAAGCCAGCAATCCCACTTCAAATGGTATTTTATAATCCACTAAAATGACGTCAGCATGAGCCAGATTTTAAAAGAAAACATACAATTCTGACATCACATAGTCAGCCTATAGTTGAAATATTTGTCTACCTATTAGACATAGAAATAATTATTTATACACACATATCATGTATACATATATAATGACAAGAAAAATATATATTTGTGTATTTTTTAGTCTTTTTAGCCACATTTTCTCAGTTATATCAACCTCAAGTTGTAATGTGTGACTATAAGAATATATAAAAGGCATATTGTAATATTAGCTCATATTTTAAAATAAAAACTCAAAAACATTTATTATCCAGAGTTATTTCTTTTTAAGACTAGAAGTGCATTAAGAAGTTGTTAATATATATAACTATTAATCTACATATTCTATATAAAATAAATAAAATTTCATTGCACTGGAGAAAAAGAAATGTAAATTTCTTAAATTAAACTTAAAATTAAATTTGGTTCTCATTGGTTCTAGAATTCTAATATGTAAATATTGTCACTGAAGGAGAAACTTTATGAAAATTTAAAAAGAAATTTCAAGAGTTAAGCTTCAATAATTTGCAAACACCAATCAGAAAGGATTTATGCACCCCTATGTTCATAGCAGGACAATTTACAATAGCTACAATTTGGAAACAGCCTAGGTGCCCGTCAGCAGATGAGTGGATCAGAAAACTGTGGTACATCTACACAATGGAATTCTATGCTGCCATTAAAAAGAAGGAACTCTTACCATTTGCAGCAACCTGGATGGAACTGGAGAGCCTTATGGTTAGCGAAATAAGCCAGTCAATGAAGGAGAAGCACCACAGGATGTCACTCATTTGTGGATAATAAAGAACATTGTAAACTGATGAACAAAAGGATAGATATAGAGGCAGTAAAGCATCAAACAGACTGTGATATTATAGCAGGAAGATTAAGGAGAGGTGGGGTAGATAAGAGATCAATCAAAGGACTTGTATCTATGCATATAAGCACAACCAAGGAACATAGACACTGGGGAGTGGGGGTATGCCTGGGAGGGAGGGGGGCAATGGGGAGATATGTATACATGTAACACAATAAAAAAATAGAAAAAAAAGAATAGCAAACTGGGTTCATATTATTTTTATTTATTTATTTACTTTTCTTTATTTTTTTAATTGTTTAAAGTATTACATAAAGAAGTACATATATCTATTTTCCCCCCATTGACCTTCCCCCAGCCTCCCCTGCCTCCTGTCACATGCCTCATCCCAACCCTCAGTGTCTTATGTCCATTGGTGTACTTATACGCATGCATACAAGTTCTTTGGTTGATCTTTTCCCTCCTCTCCCCAACATTGCCCAGCCTCCCTGCTGTAATTTGACAGTCTGTTTGATACTTTACTACCTCTGTATCTATCTTTTTGTTCAACAGGTTACAATGTTCTTTATTTTCCATAAATGAATGAGAGCATGTGGTATTTTTCTTTCATTGACGGGCTTATTTCACTTAACATAATGCTCTCCAGGTCCATCCATGCTGCTACAAATGGATAAAAGTTCCTTCTTTTTTATAGCAGTATAGTATTCCATTGTATAGATGTACCATAGTTTTCTGATCCAGTCATCTGCTGATGGGCATTTAGGCTGTTTCCAAATCTTAGCTATTGTAAATTGTGCTGCTATGAACATAGGAATGCATATATCCTTTCTGATTGGTGTTTCTAGTTTCTTAGGATATATTCCTAGGAGTGGGATTACTGGATCAAATGGAAGTTCCACTTTAGTTTTTTAAGGAAACTTCATACTGTTTTCCACAGTGGCCGCACCAGTCTGCATTCCCACCAGCAGTGCACAAGGGTTTCTTTCCTCATCCCCGCCCCCACTCCCCCCTGCATCCTCCCTAACACTTGTTGTTTGTTGATTTGTTGATGATAGCCATTCTGACAGGTGTGAGATGGTATAGCATTGTCATTTTGATTTGCATCTCTCAGGTAATTAGTGACTTTGAGCATGTTTTCATATGTCTCTTGGCCTTCCTTCTGTCTTAAGATGAAAATAGAATGTAGAAGATTAATCCTAAAGTAAAATCAATAGAAAGTAAAATGATACTTTTTTTTTTTTAAAAAAAGGGAAAATAATAGTAGTAATAATACTGATTGAAAATAAAAATGTAATAATTAAAAAAGTAAAATCAAGTGAGGAAAAATGAAAAAAAAAGTTTCTTAAGTAAAAGTTGAAAAAAATAAAAATGTGCAGTAGTGAAGGTCGTTCACTTCCTCTTCTGCTCTTTTTGGCATGCCTGTTTCCTCCTCAAGACAGTTTTGAAGTTCCCTATATTTTGCTGCTCCTCAGTGTTGTAAGCCAGTCCTGATTTTTAAGCAGGCAGTATGTCTCTATTTCATATTTTCCTTTATTTGTTTCTACCCAAGGGTCAATTTGTGATTCAACCTCTGGGTGGCAGTGTTTCCGGACTGACCTCCAGGTCTATAGGTCCTCTCTAGCTAGTGTTTAGATTTGTTTTCCCGTGGCACTTAATACTGGTTTGGTGGAATGGTTTGCCCCAGAGCTGGTCCTCTGATGGTTATTCCCCACTCTGATCCCCAGGTTCCAGAAAAACAACTCCCCCCTGCAGTCTCTTAGGGTGTCCCCAGTTGGGTGATCCTATGTATTGGGCTTAGTAGCAAGAAGCAAGGATTTAAAGAGGAAAAGAGAGAGAGAGAGAGAGAGAGAGAGAGAGAGAGAGAGAGAGAGAGAGAGAGAGAGAGAGAGAACGCCAGAGTAAGTGTGCAAACTCCTGGTCTGCGCACAAGTCTGTGTAGTCTTTTTGCCCCTTGGGTCTAAGTAGCCAAGACACTTAAATTTTTTAGGCTGTTCTTGTATGCCTGGGTCAAAATGGGTTGCTTTTTAGAGTTTCCTTCTGTTAGCAGCTCTATGGACCCCCTTCCACATTCACGGATCATGCCAGCTCCAACAGCCACAGATTTTCCTAGGCACAGACTTCCTCATGTTCTCCAGCTCCCACAGTTCACATATTTCTCTCTCTTGTGGGACCAGAGACCTCACCTTATCCCAGGCAAAATCCAACCTTTCCGTGAGGGATTGTAGAGCTCCTTCGAATTCATACGCTTGCACCATTGGTGACTGATGTTCTCGGGTTTGCAGCTGTTCGGTGGGTGTCGTAGTTGTAGATTTTCAAGCTCCCAATAATATCCACTTTGTCCTTCAAAGTGGCATGATCTCTTCGTCCAATCCAGTCACTCTGGGAGGGAACCCAGCAGCAGTGGGGGCTGCTTGGATAAGGGAGTCTCATTCAACAGTTCCCCACAGTCTCTTGGAGTATAGCTGTCCCTCAACTCACCAACAAATATTCCCCATGTGACCACACACTCTCCCTTTGTTTTCTCACTCACACACTATCTTGCAGTCTGCCTTCTCATTGGCAGCCATCTTCTTTCTCTCTGGGTTCATTTTATTACATTGAGTTAGAAATGTCTATGTATGTTATGTTTGTCTGTGTCTGTGTCTGTGTATGTGTGTGTATGTGTGTGTGTGTGTATAACATTGTAAAAAATTGCTTAAATTTACATAAGCAATAAATGGCCCTAAAATACCACAATATAATGAACTACTACAAGTTGGTTTATTTTATTTCTTCAATATCTTATTTTTTTTAATACCAGAGAAAAAGTTACTGAATGTTTATAGACAGATGGTTTTAACTTAATCAGATTAAATATCAACACAGAAATCATTTCAAGGTCTGAAAATTCCAAGAATGCTGTAAAAAAAATCTATAACAAGGCAACTTCATAAAACAGTTAGACAGAGTACTCATATTTCATCTGCTGGATTTATTCTTCAATTGACTTGTTAAGTGTCCCTCAAGTATGCTATCTTCATAAATGGCAGCCAAGGTATAGATCTGAAGTTGGTATAATTGTATTGTTTCACAGTTCAGATTTGAAAAGTGTAACTAATTTCTTTTCTTTAACAACTAGCTTCAGTAAACAATTGTCCAGCTTTAAAAAACAGAATGAATTCCATATTGGTAGTATCCATTTTTAACATCAGATTTGTGTAGAGTACCGAATAACCACAATTTAAATGGATATTCATTGTTGTTATGTAGAGCTAATTAATTATTATTTTTCTAAATTTATATAAATAATCATCCTACTTTCTTGTGCAGAATTTAACATAAAAATTATAAAATCCATTTGTCTTGAAGAAATAGTTACACTATCCAATTGATTGCATAATAGCCAAGATTTGGGAACACTCAAATGTCCATCAACAGATGGATGGATAAGAAAATGTGTTATATATACATATAATGAAATAGTATTCAGCCTTATAAAGGAAGAAAATTCTACCATTTGTGACAACATGGATGGTCCTAGAAGACATTATGCTAAATGAAGTAAGTCACTCACAGAAGAATAAATATTGCATGTCTCCATTTAAGTGAGGTATATAAAATAGTCAAACACATAGAAGCAGAAAATAAACTGTTGCTTGCCAAGGGATAAGGGAAGGGATACAGGTATAGTTATAAAAGATTAATAACTAGACATGTACTATAAACCACAGAGCTTATAGTTAGTATCATAGTATTGTACACTTGAGAACTTGTTAAGAAGTTAGAACTCATGCTAAGTGTTCTTACACTGAGGGGAGAGCAGCAAAGAAGCACAAGAAAAGAAATATTTTGGAAGTAAGGTATATATATTATCTGTGATGATGGTATAACATGTATGAATATGTTCAAACTCATCAAGATGTGCACATTAAATATATTCAACTTTCTGTATATCAAGTAGACCTCAATAAAGTTTTAAAATCTCTCTGTGCAGAGAAGAAGCTTAGCACTTCCATAACCTAATAATATCTTCACCACACAGTTGAGAAAACAGAGAGTGCAGGTAAATGACCTGTATGCCAAAGCAAGCACATTGTCAAGTCCATCTTAATCCTGAATCACCTGATTTATAATGTAAAGATCAAAAACTAGACAAAATGTGAGCTATCCTCATGTCCATTTAAAATTATTTTTGAAGCACCAATTACTCTGTAAGTTAAGATTGTGTTTTTTTTTTAATACTTTCTACTTTCTGCTTGTCCCTTTGCCGCACCCTCTTAGATTATTTAAGAACCCAGTAAAGAAAAAAAATCAAATAAATATTTTTTTCCTTTGCAAGGAAATATCCTAGATATAATTAGTATCAATTTGGCCCTAAATTTCAACAAAAATAATGATGACCTAGAATTAGGTCTACCCAGCTGAAATGAAGTATACAGTCAAATGCAGTCACCATGATAATTTAAGTCTGCTTTTGCCTGTTACCTCCAACTTATAGGACTTACTTTGCTATATTGCATAGGATATGACTCAAAAACTTGGCTCAGGTTTTTAGGAAGACGTGAAAGCTTTTTAGGACCACTAGTACATCTTTCTCTCCTTTGAGCTGTCTGCAGGTTGTTAAGACTGTTACAGTTGAGTGGTAACTTTCCCCCATGACATAAATAACATTTCTATCCAGAGCCCATTCTTACTGTCAACTGCCCTTGGGAAACCACTAGGACACTATATCTATATATATAAAATCCTAAGTGACTGAACAATTGAACAACTAGTCAATGGGTTGCTATTATGCTCACTAACCACCAGGGGGAAGATGCTTAATGCAGGAGCTGCCCCCTGGTGTCAGTGTGCTCCCACAGACAACCTCCTGCAGTACCCCCTCCCCTGGCCTGCCACCTAGATTGGGTCTGGGCCAGCTGGCCCTGATCAACCCCAATCTCTGGCCAGCTGAGGAACCCTACCCAGGCACGAATTCATGCACCGGGTCTCTAATATTTACATCAAACTACTTAACACTTCTTACTCCATATTTTCAGTATTACTTTAACAATAAATGTAATTTCTATATTTACTTTCTATTTCTTTTTCTCTGGAAGTGAAGGAAGCAAATAAGAAATTTACATAAGTTGGCTAGCTCCCACTTCTTTCCATACTCTTCTTTATTGGAATATAAAGCTTCTGAGATGCCAAAATACAAACTTAGTAGAGTATATTCATGTTCTGCATCTCAGAACTAATCCACTAAAAGGGTTATTTTCTTCTTCATTTAAATACTTTGAACAGTCCTCTTGGTGCAATGGGCAGTGCATCAATCTCATAAAAAAAATCTGAACAACAATCTTTAATCAGTGGTGAAGAATAAATGCAGGTACATGAAAAAGACAGTCCTTGTCATGAAAATGTCACCTCTATCTACTTAAACTTCCAATGCTATACATATTTTTCCAAATATTTCAGATTGACAAGTAATTTCTATCTTGTGAAATGTAACTTGCAGCTGAAGTAACAGCTTCTTAAAAGTTGTTTGGATCATCTCAATTTCAAAAATAAGACTCTCAAAGGAGAAAATTGCAAAATATTACTTATGCTAGTAATGTTCTATTTTCAAACAAAATTACCTATTTAATTCAAACAAACAAACAAAAAGTGAAAACAATTTCTTTGGTTATATGAAAATGTCCAAATCAATTAAATTAATTAAGAATAACATGGTACTTACTGAGTTCTGAGTGTTGTTACATGCAGATGTTTAAATTCTCCGAAGTTAATTTTCACATCTGCATATGAGAATGGTGATTTCTAGCACACGGATTTGAACATAAATACTGCTTCTATTATCTATTGTGATATAATAGACAACTTCAAAATTGAGTGACTTTAACAATAAGAATAATTTATTTTGCTCATGAATTTACAGTTTAAGCAGGGTTTGGCAGGGAAGGCTGGTCTCTGTACCACTTGGTGTCAGAGGGAGCAGCATGGGCTGGAGGGTTTTCTTCCAAGAAGGCAGCTTCTCACACAGATGAGAAGTTACTCTTGACTGTTAGCTGGGAGGACAGCAGGGGTTGAAAGTTGGGAGCTTCAGTTCCTCTCCATATGGGCCTCTCTAAGTTGGTTGGGTTTCTTCCTAGGTTGGTGGCTGCATTCCAAGGATAAGTATCCTGACAGAGAGAGCCAGGAAGAAGCTCTACACTTTGGATGACGTGACTTTGGAAATCATAGTGTCATGTCCACTCCATTGTAGTCACTAGAAACAAGTTACTAAGACCAGTTTATACTCAACCTACATTCAAGAGTGAGGGAATTAGATTCAATGACTTGATGGAAGAATGTCAGATAATTTGTGGACATATTTCAAAACCATCACAGTATAACATAAGGGTTGCTAAAAATAAATTGCTTGATAAATGTTGATAATCTAGAAAGATCAATTCTTCTATGAATTATGATTTTAAAAATGCCATTTATTGAACTCCTTGCACGTGCTTTACATCAATTTTTCAGTAATGATTACAGAAATTGTAATTTATATTTTACAGATGAAGAAATTCAAGCCAATGGGAAGGCATAGATAGTACATGCTAGAACCAAGGATTTAAAACTCTTTATGCTACCCCATGCTAAAGTTTGAAGGAGGGGTGAAATTTAACTCAGGATTTGGCAGCTGGATGAAATTTAAGTGGCCAAACAAAAGTAAGATTTTTTTTTCTCTCTGGACAATGATTGGATAAAGGATACAGGATAAATTTTATAAGAATCATTTAGCTGGACCAGCATATTTATGCACACTGCTTTGACAGATATTTCTTAGACAGGTGTGGAATGAAGAAAGAATATTGATCCCTGTTCTCTGGGAGATCTAGGCAAATGCTATGGCTAAGTCTTTCCAGATAAACTGATTTAAGTATATTTTCAGGAAGGTGAGGGACAGTAAAGAGAAGGCTGGGTTGTGGGGGTAATTGGAAAGTTAGAACTAGGTCAGGCCAAAAGTGGTTTGGCTCAGTGGATAGAGCGCTGGTCTTCGGACTGAGAGGTTCCAGGTTCAATTTACTCAAGGGCATGTACCTTGGTTGCGGGCACATCCCCAGTAGGAGGTGTACAGGAGGCAGCTGATCTATGTTTCTCTCTTATAGATATTTCCAACTCTCTTTCCCTCTCTTTTCCTCTCTGTAAAAAATCAATAAAATATATTATATATATATATAAACAAAAACTAGGTCAGGTCACTATCAGCTTAGGAGGAGTTAAGCTAAGTTGATATATATACACTATAGTTTGTAGCGTGTGATTACTCAGAATTGGGTTTAACCTGCTCTTCATAATGAGCACCTGTGTGTGGTCAGGCATTAAAAACATTTTCTCATGCTTCTATTTAAGAAGTTGTGGCATATTACTCTCTTTCTTAAGAAAGGGCTGTGCCCATCAATTAAAATGAAGTTTCATTACTTTACTCACACATTTTTTCTATTCATTTTTGTTTCAGAAACACTTTTATAGAACTATAAGCTGGACACAGTGCTATATGCTTTATAAATATACTAGAGGCCCATTGCAGGAAGATTCCTGCAAAAATAGGGCTTCCTGTGGCTTTCTCAGTCACCTTACCTGCTTCCTTCCCTTCTCCACAGCCCCATCTGCTTCCCTCCCTTCTCTGCAGCCCCGCCTCCTTCCCACCCTGCATGCTTCCCTCCTTTCGCCACCTCACTGCTTGCTTCTCTGCAGCTTTGCTACCTTCTGCAGCACTTGGCTTCCTTCTACACTGTCTTCAGTCTTCGCTTTGTGACTGGATATGCAAATTAACTGCCATCTTGGGTGGGCTAATTTGCATACTCAACCCTGATTGGCTACTGGGCATGGCTTGTGGGCATAGTGGAGGTACGGTCAATTTGCATGTTTCTCTTTTATTAGATAGGATATTTAAAACTCACACACATCAATTATATTTATTTTGCTTTAATACTTAATGATTCCTATAGTAGAACCATAGGGACTCACCATCAATGGGCTTTTCCTTTTTTTGTAATAGCAGTAGATCTGGGTCAAATTCAGAGACAGTTGTAGAGTAAAAAATAAAAAAGCTTTGAATTTCAAAATTGTCATTTTCTTGAAAACTTATTTTTGTTTGCTAAAGTTACCATGAGACTTAGATGAAATAATCTATAGGGCAATAATCTATGAAAATGTATGTCATGAAGTAAAAGATTACAAAATAATATTAAATGCAATGCTAACGAGAATGGATGGAGGAAGCTAAGCTTTCTGCCTGCCCTAGCAGGCCCAGGCCTCTGATTAAAGCTATAAAGTTTCAATTATACAAGATAAATAAATCCCAACAAAAATGGCTGAGGCTACAAAGTAAGCAGGAGGCTGGGTTCTGCTCAAGGCTACAAAGTTTCAATTATAAAAGATAAATAAATCCCAGATACCAGGGCCTCCACTTGGGTAGCTGGGCGGCATCGCCAGCCTGCAAACCACCACAGGCCCCTTGTCCAGGTCAGCCCACACTCCAAGGGAACCCCATCCTGATCTGGGATACCCTTCAGGGAAAACCAACTGGCCCCCAACAATGCACCAGGCCTCTATCCTATCTAATAAAATGATAATATGCAAATTGACTATCACTCCAATGCACAAGATGGCTGCCCCCATGTGGTCAAAATAACTATCCCTATGTGGACACAATATGGCTGCCACAAGATGGCCATCAGGGGAGGGCAGTTGGGAGGGACCAGGCTTGCAGGAGAGGGCAGTTAGGGGAAAACAGCTGACAGAGGAGCAGTTAGGCATCAATCAGGTTAGGAGGTGGTTAGGCGTGATCAGGCTGGCAGGCAGAAGCAGTTAAGAGCAATTAGGAAGGCAGGCAGGTAAGCAGTTGGTAGCCAGCAGTCCTGGATTGTGAAAGGGATGTCCAACTGCCTGTTTAGGGAAGTCCTAGATAGTGAAAGGGATATCTGACTGCCCATCGGATAGTTGGACAACCCTCGCAGGGTCCCAGATTAAAGAGGGTTCAGGCTGGGCTGAGAGACACACATCCCTCATGCACGAATTTCATGTACTGGGCCTCTAGTATATATATATTTAGAGAGAGGAAGGGAGAGACTATATGATTTCATTTTAGCATGTATTATATATTTAACATGTAAATTTATATTTGATTTAACATGTGTTTAATTTTCTTCAATAATTCATTGACGCCTCCATATACTTTAAACTTCAGACTGCAAATATTATAGTAATAAAATAATAAACTATTTTTTGAAGGGCATAAAACTGAACCATATGCTAAATCTTTGTCTTTCAAACATTTAAAAATATTTCTACTATATCACACTTAAATATTTTTAAAAGCAAAATTATCTGTCAGACATTCTGCATGTACTTATTTTTTTTGTCATCCAAGCTTTTATGTTTCCATAAAAAGTCACACTTGCTTAAAATAGAAAACAGTTTGTTTAATCATTATAAACATAACCATACTGTAGACTTGGTTATTTATTTCTAAAAAGAAATTATGGCTATAAATAACATTTCTTTTTCTTTTGTTGTATCAGAAATATGTAATAAGCAATACAATAGTGATAGTAATCACAATAATTACATTAACAAAAAGATAGAGACCATCTATAGATACCAAGTCATCTATTTTTGGTGTTTTTAAAATAAATTTCATGTAATTTAATGTTCCCAATAATACACAGGTAAATCATATTTGTCCCTAAATTTATTTATTTATTTATGTATTTTTTAAAATATATTTTTATTGATTTTTTACAGAGAGGAAGGGAGAGAGATAGAAAGTCAGAAACATCGATGAGAGAGAGACATCGATCAGCTGCCTCCTGCACACCTCACTGTGGAGATGTGCCCGCAAGCAAGGTATATGCCCCCCAAACGGAGTTCGCAAGCCGACGTTCTATCCACTGAGCCAAACCGGTCTTGGCTGTCCCTAAATTTAGACAAAGAGACTGATGCTCAGAAAGGTTCAGTGGTTACTTGCCTTAAAAATGGTGAAGCCAGAAATCAAGTCCATGCTTTTTCCCCCTTCCCAGTAAGCCAGGATGGTACTTATAAGGCAAGACTGAAATTTTGCTGGCTATTTTATAATTATAAACTATAGTTGTCAACCTAGGCATTTTGTCAGATTTCCAGTTCTTCTTTTGTTAATCTTTTGTACTTTGAAATCATAGTTTACATTATAAAAGTACTTTAGATTACAAACTACATATGCATTTGCTCTTATTTCTCTCAACATTTGTAACCTCATTTTACAAACTGGATTCTAGTTTATATTTAACTGGATTATGGTTTCTTACATGATGATCATATCTAGAGAGACAAGCTACCTTCCCCCCTGAATACATACAGGACAGCTCAATAAACTGTTGAGTGAGGACATGGTCTTTATAAAGGCATGTGTCCATGTTGACAGTCATAGTGACTAATTACTAACACCAAACAAATAAAACCTTCACCTCAAAATTTAAGAGCAGGACTCCACAAAAGGCCAGTGGAAGAAGATATGACCCACAGACCCCATACTCTATAGACATTGGCCTACTTTATGCATCAAAGGCTTAAAAACTGTCTGGTGAACTTTCCTCCTTTACATCTATTCTAGGCTCAGTCTTGAGAGTATGTGCAAGATTCCAGGTTGCAAAGAGTTTGCTCAATCAAACCTGGAATTTTAAAAAAATAAATAAAGGAAAGCAGCACAGTTTTCAACACATTTCATTGGCTGTATGGCAACACAAATATGGTGGTATTTCTACAGCAAGAAATGCCACTATCAATAAAAACAAAATTAAAAAAAGTAAAGACATGATATTCTGTTGAAGTTTCCAAACAGAACTACTGACACACAATCAATCACCTTTCTTCTTCAATGCCATGTAAGTGTTCTAACCAGGCCATGCTTTCCACCTTCCTCCTTTCTCTACAAAGCAGAAGGGGTGCAGATGTTCTAGGGCAGTGGTCAGCAAACTCATTAGTCAACAGAACCAAATATCAACAGTACAACGATTGAAATTTTTTTTGAGAGTCAATCTTTTTAAACTTAAACTTCTTTTAATACCACTTTTTCAAAATAGACTCTCCCAGGCCATGGTATTTTGTGGAAGAGGCCGAAGAGCCACATGTGACTCATGAGCCTAGTTTGCCGACCATGGTTCTAGGGGGTCAAGTTCTAAAGAAGCATGTGGGCAGACAGGCAGTGATTATTTTCCCACTTACCTTTTAGTATAGCACTTTGAGAACAAATGACTCTTACGACTGACATTTATATGGAAATTTAGCATTTGTTCTATTCTTCCTAAGTACTCCATATGCATTCATGAAGTATGCCTCTAAACACTGTACACCTAAAATTCAATGACATAAGAAACAGTGACTTATATTATTTAAGAGGCTGCAGCATACAGAAGAAAAAAAAACTTGATCTGCTATTCAGAAGTCTAGGAATATAATTACAATCTAGAGTTATAACCATGGACTTACTCTGAGATTGTAAATTATTTTAGCTTTCCCCTTCTATAGTAATGGAACTGCAGTTACTCAGGAAGGTTGGAAGAAATTATTCCAGGTGTATCAACTAGTATGTATTCTTTGAAAGAAAGGTGTTGATTACATTTGAGATGTAACTCTGCATTTAAACTAAGTATGAATAAGCTCTGAGTGGCGTGTGGAAACTAGAATGGGTTCAAAATTAGGCCAATGATAAATGGGGTCTTATTTTTATTGAAAGCTGAGGAATCATCTTCAATTTAAGTTTTAGTGTCATAATGCTGACACATAACTCACACATGGACAATTCCTCTTGGGGTGAAAGGTCATGCAATTAAGCCATTGCATCACCCATCACCTATGTGTGCCAGCTGTTTGGGAGAACTTGAAGAAATGATGAAAAATTCTTAATATTCTTTGACAGTACAGTATTTGTACTTAGACTCTGGCTATTCCAGAATGATGCTTCCCTGTTAGAATGGCCAGTCAATCTCACTGTGTGATGGAAAACAGATGTAAGATTAGGATGCAAAGTAGTTTTCCAGACCCTTGGTCCCAGCATGCTGCACAGTCCAGCCCCAGAGTTAACCAGCCAAGTGCTGACACATGTCTTACAGCAAAATATCCCTCACAGCCACAGTTCAAAGGCCTCGCTACCCTCCAGGGCAATTAATACAGCATCACGTTCAATGGTGCTT
>PVJN01027089.1:0-28410 GCA_004026805.1 Lasiurus borealis
GAGTTTGCTGAGCAGATCCCTCCCTAGGAGGGGATAGGGGCATTCAGGCATAACGAGGAAGGAGTGGGTAACAGTCTTTTTCCCGAGGTTAGCAATCTGGGCTTGTGTTCAGGGGTAAGACTTTACTCATCCGGTGGCCCCCTGGATGGGAGTTCTGTCCTTAGAAACTGGCCCGGCCGGGTGTTGCAGTACAGAGAAGATGGCTCTGGTGTCTATCAGAAAATCTATTGGCTTGCCCCACATTTAGCATTTCCTGGGGCTCCTGGGAGCCCACAGAGCCCTGACGCCTTCAGTCCACTTCTTCCACTAACACCTGGGACTGCCGTTTCCAGTGTCCTTCTTTCTTACAGTAGACACATGGTTTTTTCCCAGCTGGGTTTTTTGGTTCTGTCCTCTCTTCTCCCAATCTTTTCTTCCTGTCCCTCTTTGCTGTCCCTTCACTTCATTCATGGCTAGAAGGATCTTTGCCATTCTGGCGTTTAGGTTAGCAGTCTGATCTTCTCAGTTGTTAAAGACCTTCTGGGCAACCTCGACCAGTTCTGAAAGTGACTTCCCCTCAAAACCTTCTAACTTTTGTAATTTTTTTCTAATATCTGGGGCCGACTGGGACACAAATGCTACATTGACAGCCCGTCAATTCTCTGGGGCATCAGGGACTATTGGGGTGCACACCCAATATGCCTCACAGAGCCTCTCAAGGAAGGTGGTGGGGCTCTCTGGACTGTTTCTGTTACCTTGGAAAGGTTGGTGGGCTTCCAAGCTGCCACTCAGTTGCCCTCCAGGAGAGTCTGGTGATACCTGTTGAGAGCCTGCCTTCCCCGATCAGTGTTGTGATCCCATTGAGGCCTTCCAGATGAAAAAACAACCTTGATCCTCCCTTGGTCTGTGGTAGGTTGGCCATCTGGCCTAAGGACTAACTTCCTCCCTTTTACTCTCTCTCTCTCTCTCTCTTCTGAGGTGAAAAGCGTCTGAAGTAGCTGCTGGCAGTCGTCCCAAGATGGCTGGTGGGTGAAAAAGACCATCTCTAGGAGCAAAATCAAACCTTGTGATTCTGGGAGAACAATGGGTTCTGATTCTCCCAGTTGTATAGGTCACTGGTTGAAAATGGGACATAGACCATAAAAGGCTGACCATCAGGTCCTAATTCAGGGGGACTCACTTGGTGTAGAGGGAACATGGGAGCAGAGCCACTGAGACCTCTCTCTCTCTCCCTCTGCTGGTCAGGTCCGGTGGGCCATAAGGGGTCCCAGTCTGGATGTGGGGTGGACTGAAAGGGTTATTTGAAGACAGAGTCTGAGTGGGAGGCCAATTGTCTGGGGCCCCCAGAGGCCATGGACTTGGGTCCAGATTTTCTCTCACTCTAGGTGGAAGTGCCTGCGGGAATGTGGGGTAGAGGGGTGTCACTTGGGTCAGGTTCCCAGGGCTCTTCCTGTCTGTCCCTTTGATAATGTTGATGCTGAAGGCAGCGGGGCAACAGAACTAGGAGGCATTTGTGAGAGTATTGGAGCCTCCTGCGAGGCCAAGGGGCCCACCTCCAGTTCAGGCTCTGGAGAGGGAATATAAAGGGAAGGCTGGCAATTGAGGACCCCATCCTCTGGATCATTTGGCAAGACTTTAGGATCTACCTTCTTATCTCCTTTTGGGGGACAAGCCAACAAAGCAGTCTGTCTCTGTCCCAATTTTCTTTCTTGGCCCTGGCAATTTTTCAACCATCGGGGTTTTTCAGTGATAATATCAATCCAAAATTGAATATAAGGGATTTGGTCAGGGTGACCTGGACAGCCATAAATAATACGGTGAACCTTATAAGCCGTTCCTAAGTCATAGGTCCCAGTAGGCGGCCACACAACCCCAAATGTAGGCCATTCTAATTCACACAATCTCTGCAAATCAAAACCTTTAACCGATGTCCCGTAGTCTTCTCCACGCCGTTTGAAGTCCTGACTCAGAGGCTCCACTGCATCCATCCAGCCCTCCTATCAGGGGAATGTTCCACAAAAGGAAACCAGGTACCGACCTTTCCATTGGAGGCAAACAGAAACCAGGTGCCTACTTCCCCACTGAGGCAAACAGAACCCAGATGCTTACCTCCCCAGTGGAGGTCCAGGTGGCTCTCACTGTCGGATTGCGAATTTTGGAGGAGGCACTCTACCTCCCTGGAACCCGGGATGGAGACTGAAGTGTCCTTACCTGGGGTGTCCACTGGCAACATGGCCAGAGTGTATCTTGCTGGGGCCTCCAAATGTTGTGGGGCAACCCTCAAGAGACGACCACCAGAGACAGAGATCAAAATGTATGAGCCTTTATTAAGCTGGCCAGTGACTACAGTTGCAGCACTTCACTGTGGCAAAGGCTGAACTGCAGTGCAGACCACAGGTGTTACAGTAAATTTATACAGTGGTACCTCGAGATACGAGTTTAATTCGTTCCGTAACCTTCAGGCGTGGGAAACTATGAGACGCTCGAGTCAAGGTAAACTGATGGGTCATGTGCAGCCGGCCAATCCGCGAGATTACTCCTATCTCAAATGTTGCTCGTATTTCAAAGCAAAAATTGCTTACTCGATGGCTCGTATCTCAAAAATCTCGTATGTTAGGGCACTCATATCTCGAGGTACCACTGTACTCAGAAACCACAAGAGGGAGTTAGGACTCTTACAATGACAATCTAAAGGTTACAAAAGTTTTTCAGCCGTTTCCAAGAAACTCAGGGCACAGGTACAACACCTGGGCATGCTTGGCTGGAGCATGAACCACCCTCTTCCTCCCAACTCCAACCGACCCATTGTTCAGTGACCCATTCCATCTTCCTCTCTCTTAATGCACCCTGCCTCCTGAGGCAACGGAGGAGCTGTGCAATGTTTGCAGCCCAGAACAAAGGGAGATGGGGTGGCATGTGGGCAGGAGGCAGAGGCGGTGTGGGAGGGAAGTCCACAGGCTCTGTGGGGGAGGGAGGGCCCCAGTTACCTGGATACCAATGAGGCACCTCTGTCCACAGCCCATGCGCTGGAGCAGTGGCCAGGAAGTCTCCACAGGAGTAGGCACACTGACCCTCCAACTCCTCCCATCCTAGCCTCAGGGTCAGGGCCTGGGCAATGGTCCTTCCTGGAGACATAGTTTAGAATGTGCCAGGCAGTGGGCCAAGCTGTCCCTGCTCCTCTAGCCTCACCATCCACGCGCTGTGGGAGCAGAGAGAGGCTTATGTCGTGTTGGGGTTCCCAAGTGCTCCCAGCCTGTGCTCCTCACTTCGCACCCACACTCTCATGGTGCTCTCAGCCCTGTAAGGCAGGTTCTGTTATCTCTGTCCAAAGGAAACGACTTATATACATTGAAATCACAGGGCCTGAGGACCATGTCCTGGGCAGGCCCGTGTCTGCAGGGCTGCATCTGAAGTGGAGGTGGAGGCACAGGCCTCTGTCCAGCATCAAGAAGGGGATAGGTTGGGTGGGGGCTGCTGATGCTGGGCTGCAGGGAGGGGGAGTATGGGGACAGGATGGGTGGTGGGGAGTAAGAAAGGGATAATGGGGGGATGGGGAAAGAAGGGAAGGAAAGGTATATAGGGAGCAAGGGACAGAGGGAGAAGGAGGGAGGGAGGGAAAGAGGAAGGGACCAAGAAGGAGTCAGGAAGGTCCAGGATAGTCGCCATAGTAACAGCCTGCTCTACTCTGAGGTAGAGCTGTGGGAGGGGAGCAGGGTGAGGGAGGTAAAAGATAAAGTCAGTGGTGATAAGCTCCTCCAGCCAAAACAAGCAGGGGGTGTGGCCAGGGGGAGTGCGCAGGTAAGGCAGAGTCAGATGGGTTGGGCTGGGCAGTGAGCTGCATCTGCCTGCTTTGCTTCAGTCTACCCTCTGCTCAGTGGGCAGTACACCTGATCTGCTGCCACCACCTCTGGAGCTGTGCTGCGTGGGATGGGAGGGGGAAGGGAGCTGCTGGGATCCAGCTGGGATGCGGGAGATTGGGACACTATTCTCTGCACTGGAGGGGAAGGTTGGCTGCAGAAAGCTTGTCTTTTCTCTTCCAGGAAATTGTGGGATTAGCCAGGAGCTCACCAGGGCCTGGGCAGCTCTGGCTGAGGGAGGGCTTGGTGGTCTTGGCTGGGTACAGAGACTGCCAACACTGGAAGGCCCGGCCCACTGTCCAGGGCCTCACTGGGTTCAGGGCAGCTTCAGCTCAAGGCCATCTGCGTGCCTGTATGCTATGTGCAGCTGTGCATGTGGGCTGCAGGCCTGGCAGTCCCATGTGTATAGGCATGCACAGGTCTCTGCGGTCTAAATGAGTGTCCATCTGCTTCCTTCATCCATGGGGTTAGGGCCTGCGGTGCACTTGGTACTGGGCTGGCCACGGCACCACGGTGGCGACCAAAGCAGCACAAACCACATCCTTGCCAGGTCAGCATGTGGGGGTGGAGAGAGAAACAGCCAGTAAACGTGCCGGCTGCGGAAAGTGATGGCCAGGCATCAGAAAGGGCAGGACGTGGGCATGTGCTGCTCAGTCATGAGAAGAGCTATGAAAAGCTGGAGCAAAGGTGCGTAGCCTGGGGACAGCCAGCGCACAAGCCTTGAGGCAACAGTCTGCAAGGGCAGTGAGGAGGCCTGTGGGTGGAGGAGGGACGTGGCAGCTGCAGCTAGATTCTTTGATTCTGAGTGGGCAGCATGAGGAGGGAGGAGCTCTACCCGAGGCCTCCCAGCATCCCTGGCTGCTGTGAAGAGAGCAAATGTAGCTCAGCACAGGAACAGGAAGGCCAGTGAGGTGACTACTGTATGCGTCCAGATGGGGCATGAAAAGTTCCCAATCCCAAATAAATTCTGAAGGTAGAATGGACAGGACTTGCCAGCCTGGGGTGAGAAAGAGGGGAGCCCAGGACAGTCCAGAGCTTTTGGCCTGGGGGACTGGCAACATGCTTCCCTGAGCCAGTAGCCATGGCTCTCTGTGGGGTCTGCATGATGCTGGGAGGCTCCAGTGCAGGCTCCGGGTCGATGTCTCTACTGTTGGGTGTGGCATGTGTATCTCTGTGTGTGCCCTCAGAGGGCCAGTTCCAGGCCCGCAGGTTCACTAGGCCCACGGGTTAGCTGGTGCCCTACCTGTCCTCCAGGGCCGGACCCCAGCCATGTGTTCCTGGGGTCTCCCCGGGCCCCTCTGCTGTCCTCAGTGCCAGGCACAAGGGCACCCTCAGTCCAGCAGACCCCCACTTGTCTCACCCCTATACAGGGGAAGGGGGCTGTGACAGGCCCTCAGGAAGCTTGATGGGTAAATGTGAGCACTTCACAACTAACACCTCCTGCAGACTGATGTTGTTGGGGTGCATCCTGGAGCCCCAAGAGGAGGGACCTTCTCAGCAACAGAGACACTGACCCCACCCCTTCTGGAAGTCAGAGAGAACCCCACTGGTCCATTCAGCTCAGCTTCTCTGCTCCCCAAACCCTCCATCCACACCTGGCTCTGGGGAGTCTGATGAAACAGCAGCTGAGCACCTGAGTTAGCTGAGGCCCACTTCTGCCCTCGTTGCCGTGTGGTCTGGGGCAAGTCACATCCCCCTCGGAGCCCACACCCCTGCTCTCCGTGTCCTGGAGCCAGAGCACCTGTTCTGTGGTTGTCCAGTTGTTTCCTAGCCTGTGAGGGTGCTATGGGAAGATGAAACCAGGTGCACCTCCCTATGTTCACTCCTTGCTCCTCCCCTGGAACCCAGCTGCTCCCCGGGTGCTCCCTAGCCCCTTCCCCAACCCCCTCGCTTCTCTGAGAGCTTCCCTTCTGGGTGCTCACCTGTTCCAGGTTCACCAGGCTTGCAAGTGGCACAGCGCCTGCCTTGCCCCCCTGGAAGCCAGGCTGCAGTGATGGGGACTCCAGTCAGACCCAGGTGACTCTCGGGGCTACTGGTCTGGCGTAGACAATGTGTCCTAACCCAGGAACTTGCAGATGCCCCTTCGAAGGCAAAGAGGAGGCTTTGCAGGTGACAGGGGAGATCTGAGCCCGGCCACGTTATCCAGGCGGGCCCTCCCCGACCCAGTGCAACCTGCCTCACACGGGAGCCATGTGACCACAGAGGCTACTGGAGGGATGCAGTGTGGGTGGGGGGAGGCAGCTACCAGAACTGGAAGAGTTGGCAGGTCCCCCAGTGCCTCTAACTGAGCCTGACCTGCGCGCGCCCGGATGCTGACTTGGGACTGCTCACCTCCAGAGCTGCCAGAGTGCCATGTCTGCAGCTTGAAGCCCCTACATCTGTTACAACGGCTGCAGGGGTGATGCTCCCACTCCTGTTCCCCGAGCCTCGGCCCTCCCTATGCCTCCCTCCCATAGTTCGCCCAGTGGATGGGGTTGAGGCAGTCAGCCAGGGCCCAGGGATGTGGGAGATGAGGCAGGGGAGGGAGAGTGGGGTCTGGGAATGGGGGGTCTGTGTGCCGCTGGAGCTTCTGAGCGGGCCAGGCTCCTGGCACCAGGAATGGTGACAGGACTGGACTGCCCTGCCCCGGCTCTGTCCAGTGTCCCAGGGCCCCTACCTGGCACAGAGGAGCTGAGGTCGTCCCGGGAGGCTGCAGGTTTGCTGCAGACCACAGGCCAGAGACCACAGAGCGCCGCCTGCTGAGGCATGCTGGCAGCTTGGAGAAAAGTCCCTAGGGTGGAGCCAACTGCCTGGGCGTTCATACACACGTATGCCTGTGTGGGGCGGGCTGGAGCATGGACATGGGAGTGGGGGGGGGGGTCACCGGTGTGCAGGCCTTCCACTCTGGCAGGAGCATGTATGCATTCCCCTGGCACAGACACGCTGAAAACCCAGGGTGCTTCCTTATCTTCTTTATATCACTGAAATTCTATTCTAAGCCCCATCTTGCTGGCTGGACATTGGATCTCAGCCATTACTGGGGCCCCTCTTTTCTGTCCAAAGTGATGCAAAGGTTCTGGGGCCCATTTGAGAGTGGCCACCCACCACCTCTGGCCAGACAGTGGGTCAGGACAGGTGACCATCTCAGGAAAATACCAGGAAGACTATCGTCATAAGGAAAAGCCAGGGTCAGCCTGTTTGGAATTTGAGTGCAGCAGGGGTGAGTAAAAAATAGAACAAAACCCAAAAGAAAATCTGGTATCATTTAGACCCTAGAGTTGTGCTGCTCAATATAGGTATCATTAGCCACATATGGCTATTTGAATTTCAAATTAAATGAAATAAAAATGTCTTTATGTAGTTCCTTAGTCACAATAACCACGTTTCAAATTTCAATAGCCATGTGTGGGACCCCACAGAAGTGCTACATGAGTATTACACTTCTGAATGGAGTAGCCTGCCCATTTTACAGATGGGAATGCCAGGACCAGACACAGGGAGTGACTTGCTGAAGGCCACTTGGTGCAGCCAGAACCTTTGAACTCCACAAAGTAGTGGCTGCATCTGGCTCAGTTGCCATAGTAACCCCAGGGCTGCTAGGCAGAGTAGATACTGGTCAGTGGTGGTTGCTGAGTGATCACCTGTGCCCTCATCAACATCCTCCGAGGAAAACAGCTTTGGGAGAAGAGGCGAAGCCTCCCTGAGCTTGGCTTGTCAAGGGGCTGTGGAACTCCACCCCTACCTTGGACTCGACACCTCGCTTCTTTGTGACTCAGTTTCCCCACTCATGAGAGGGAGATTATAACAGCCTCAGAGAGTTACTGCATGATTTCTCTAAATTACTCTGGGCTGTGGGAGCGACTCCAGGTCAGGTGAAGCTGATCTGAGATTAATGTGAATACAGAGAAAAGGGACCCCTGAGGAAGGTTCTGGATGACACTGAGGGCTGAACCTGCTGCTCCCAAAGCTGCTTATTTTCCAGTTATGTTCACCAATAATTTTTTGGTCATTTGCAACTCAAAGAATAATGTGAGACCATCTCATCCAACCCTTTGCCCCCTGACACCCTTATGATCTTTCTCCACAGTAGCTGATAGTCTCTGCTTGAATGCCACTCATGATGGGGATCTCACTACCTCATACAGGAGCTCCACAAGGGCAGAACCAACGTGGGCATGAGTGAGAGCTGATAATTGATTGCTCCTGTCTGGAGAGGGTTGGCAGAAAGACAAAATGAGTGGGTGGCCAGGCTGTTCCTAAAGAAGTCCCCCTGTCCAATGCTGTGCAGGGCAGTGGGAAGAAAACCCTGCATGTCCCTCAAACCTGAGTTCACATTTCATCCCTGCTGATGACTCACTGTGTGACCCTGAGCAACAGACTTACTCTCTCCAAGCCTCAGTTTTACTAACTGCAAAATGGGTTCCCTGGCAGCACTCATCTGGTGAAGACATCGTAAGGATTAGGAGAGAAAGCATGTGTGCCACATACTAGGTGCATGCTGGGGCCTGGCAAGACTGGGAGCTACCTCTCTTGCAGGTGATGACAGGGCATGTCCTCATGTCTAGAAACATCTGCTGTGCCCATGAGGAGATGGCACGGGGGCGGGGGGGCTGTGAGAAGGCCCAGGCTCTTTGCCAGGAAGCAGCTTCCACAGCTGTGATATTCACCTCAGTTCAAACCCTTCCCCTGGCTGCTGGGCACGGTTCGAGATGGAGGAGCTGTCTGTTGTTGTGGTGACAATCCATTGGGGTCCTGGAAGCATCAGTCACCTAGGCCTGCTGCTGGGGGTGCACTGGTGTGGTTTGAGCATGAAATTCCTGAATGTGCAAGGCCATTCACCCGTGTGCATGTGGAATCCCTGAACATGCAAAGTTGTGGGCCTGTGTGTGGATGTGGGAATAGAATTCTCGCATGTATGAGGCTGAGTGTGCCCATGTTGTTGGTGGCTCTGTGGACACTGCCCTGAGGCAGGTGTGGAGGAGGCACCTGGGGAGGAGGGTGTGCTCAGGTGCCCACCATTTTGACTGTATGGCCCTGGGTGGGTCACTACCTTTTCTGAGCCTCTATTCCCTCTCTGTATTCCCTACAAAGGCACCCCATTCGCCACTTCATGAAGCCTATGGCAGCAAAGCACTCCATTCAGCACACATCTATGAGGGCTGGGTGTGTGCCAGACCCTGAGGAGACAGCATGAGCAAGTCCCTCCTCAGGCACCTTCCTTCTGGGGGAGGTGGACAACGCACAGGTGAACAATGACAATCACAGCAATGCCAGGTATGTGCTGGGAGGAAGAGCAAGCTGAGGTAAGGATGGTAGCGGAGGGGCCTTTCAGCAGGCCTGAGGGAAGGAGGGACACAGTCATGGGAAGAGCATTGGGAGTAGAGGGAACAGCATGCACAAAGATCCCAAGGTGAGGCCGAGGTTCAGGTGTGCACAGGCAGCAGCTGTGCTGCAGCAATGTGGGCTCCACCACAGTGAGCAGGCTGTGGGAGGGGGTGGGGGGCCAGGATGGAGAAGGAGGGGAGAAGAAAGACAGTTGCCAAGCAGGAGAGAGGCCTTGGATGTTACTTAAGACCGAGAAAGCCTGAACAGCTTTTTTACATTAAAAAGGTCCAATAAGTCTGTGCAGAGGATCTGAGAGGTGGGTGTTGGTATCAGCCAGCGCCTCTTCCCTCATGTCCTGAGTGATTTTGCTCTGTGCCTCCTACACACTGTGTTAGTAAAACAAACCCAGAACTCTTACCACTGGATGATAAGCAGCCAAACCCTAATCAATATGGGGAGAGAGAGGTTCAGCAAGCCTAGGGAAGAGGCCCACATCATTAGTCACTAGGGAGATCATAAAATACACTGTACCCCACAGTGTGGAAAGTGGGTACACCAAGCACTGTGAAGAATGTACAGCAGGAACCCTCATGCTTTGCTGTGAGGATGAAAATGTACTGGCACTTTGGAAAACAGTCTGGCAATCTATCTATATAAAACCCTAATATACAAATAGACTGAACTGAACAACCAGTTGCTATGATGTGCACTAACCATCAGGGGGCACTTGTGGAACATAGCGGGCATCAGGGAACATAGGGGGAAAATATCCTGATTTCTCTGGTGAGGACTAAACAAATAAAGTAAAGCCAAAACCGGTTTGGCTCAGTGGATAGTGCGTCGGCATGCGGACTGAAGGGTCCTAGGTTCAATTCCGATCAAGGGCACATACCTTGGTTGCAGGCACATCCCCAGTAGGGGATATGCAAGAGGCAGCTGATTGATAATTCTCTCTCATCGATGTTTCTAACTCTACCCCTCCCTTCCTCTCTGTAAAAAATTAATAAAATATATTAAAAAATAAAATAAGTAAATAAAAAATATATCCCCCCAAATAAAAAAATATAAATAAAATAAAAAAAAATCCTTCAGGTAGGAATTTTTTTTAAAAAAAAGAAGATGCAGCTGATTCTCAAATTGTCTCAGAAGTACTAGCAAAGAACCTTTGTAACTTGACTCAACCCTAGTGCCAAAATCCCTTCCCTTCTACCAGGAGGTTCACCCCCACACAGGACAGAGTAAAGAACTTCCAGGGGCTTGGACTGGGACTGGGCCAAGGTCTACTCTATAGGAGACATGAAATGTTGGCAACTGCTTGGAAAGAACGGCTGCAAAGGATGCTACAAGTTATGAGATACTGCACCCTCTCTCTACTTTGAAAAGACCCATGTGAGAGAAAATTTGAGGATATTTTAATTGCTTCCATGGTTTGTTTAGTTTTAGTGTATTTTTATTGACTTCAGAGAGGAAGGGAGAGGGAGAGGGAGAGATAGAAACATCAATGATGAGAGAGAATCATTAATCGGCTGCCTCCTGCATGCCCCACACTGGGGATTGAGCCCACAACCCAGGCATGTGCCTTGACGTGAATCCAACTGTGGCCTCCTGGTTTGTGGACAAAGGGGCCACATGCTGACCTGATAACTCAAGGGAGACCTGCATGGCAGTCTTGCAAACTCAGAAACCTAAAGAAACCACAAAGGATGGTCTGAAATTAAACTTTAATTAAATGCAGTTATGGTGGGCAGTTACATCTTAGGCCAGTATCTTTACTGACAAGGTCAACCTTTACCTTAACTGAGCTTAGCTGTCTTTTTGCATCTATGATAACATACCCTTGAAATGGCTGGGTAACTTGTAACTTCCCTTTTTCTGGAGCCCCTGGGGTACAACCAAATGTGATGGGCACCAGAACAGATACCACAGATTTCTTCATTATCATGTTAATTGCTCCTGCATCCACCTAATTATGTGTCCATCATTTTACTTTTTATCCAATTCCAGGGGTTTCCCACCAATTTGCTTCATCCCACCTCCTAATCTATCACCAATGAATTTCATGTAACCCACATATGTCCCTCCTTTGATGGCAATGTATAAATACAAATGTAACCCGACATTCTTTGGAGCATTATTTCAATTCATTGAGGTTTTGCTTCCCAGTATATGTTGACAGTTTGGCTCAAATAAACTTATAAAAAGTTTTACAGGTTTCAATGTATGTGTGTTTTGTTTTGTTTTGTTTTGATTTTTACATTAATAGGTTCATGGGTCGATGCTTGACCACTGAGCCAGGCTGGCCAGGTTGCTTCCATGTGTGGCGATTATGAATAAAGCTGCTATGCACATCCATGTGCAGGTTTTTGTATGGACATATGTTTTCAACTAATTTGGGTAAATACCAAGCAGTGTGGTTGCTGGATTGTATGGTAAAATTTCCTTTAGCTTGGTGAGAAACTGCCTGCTTTAGGTAGGTGTGGCTGCCTTAAACAAAGGGCCCCAGGCAGGAATTAGCAATTCCTTCTTCACTGTCGGGAGGCACGCTTCTGATGTGGCTTCACGTGGGTGGAGAGAAGAGAGACAGAGGGGAAGAGTAGAGACAGGAATAGAAGAGAAAGAGTGTGTGTTTGCTGGTGTCTTGTTTTACAAGAATATGAGTCTAATCAATTAGGTCCCACTCTTAAGATCTTGTTTATCCTTAATTCCCTCTACAAAGTTCCTATCTCCAAATACTAGTAGAGTCTCATTGGGGTTGAGGCTTCCACATGTGAATTTTAGGGGAACAGGTGCATTCAATCCACAACATTGCCAAACTGCTTTCAAAGTGGGTGTCCTTCTGCATTCCCAGCAGCAGTGAGTGAGGTTCCATGCCCATTCTCCCATCATCTGGAGTTACTGTGACTTGATTTCAGCTATTCCAATGGGTGTGTAGCGGGCTCTCGCCACTATTTTAACCCGCAGTCCCTTCATGGTGTATGATTGAGCATCTTTCCATGTGCTTATTTTTTCCTATAAATCTTTGGTGAGGTGTCTGTTCAGATCTTTTATCCATTTTTTAAATTGGGTCATTTTCTTACTGTTGAGTTTTAAGAGTTGTTGTGTTATAGTCCTTTTCCAGATATTTCTGTTGCCAACACTTTCTCTAATCAGCTTATCTTCTCATTCTCTTGATAGTACCCTTTGTAGAGCAGGAGTTTTAAGTTTGAATGAAGTCCAGCTTATCCATTCTTTCTTTGATGGGATGTGCCTTTGGTGCTGTATCTAAAAAGCAATTAATCAACCTTTGTTCTTTTAAGGTTTAAAAGCCACTAAGACTTGAAAGCTCGTTGTCACCACAGCATAACCTCACCCGTCCTGACCAATGTAGCCATTAACAACAGAAATATTGCTTGTCCTGCAGAATCAGACTTCAGTACTGATTGTCTGAAAAGCTTTTACTCTGTCACAATCAGGACAGTGAGGATCAGAAACTCCCTGATAGCTGAGACCGGTTTGGCTCAGTGGTTAGAGAGTCGGCTTGCCGACTGAAAGGTCCCAGGTTCGATTCCGATCCAGGGCATGTACCTTGTTTGCGGGCACATCCACTGTGGGGCGTGCAGGAGGTGGCTGATCAATGTCTCTCTCTCATCCATGTTTATGACTTTCTATCTATCTCCCTTCCTCTCTGTAAAAAATCAATAATATATAGAAACTCCCTGGTAGCTGGACCAGGATACCTTTGCCACCATAGCAACAGCTCAAATGGGTCTTTGGAGCTTAGGTAGAGGCTGTAGCCAGGGCCTCCCCAGCGGAGAAGCCCTTCCCTCACTTCCTTCTTCCTGGTCTCATTAGTCAGTGCAACCAATGTCCAGAGTCCATTTCCCACTAAGAACCTGCAAGGGACCCAGGAAATGGTTGCAGCTTTCCAACTTCACCAGCCAGGGAGACATGGGATGAGTTGGGAGTGGATGTTGAGGATGCTCAGCCACGGTCAATGCAGTGGATTGGGAAGGAAGGGCTGACTGCAGAACAAGAAGAGGCAGAGAATGAGTCTGGCAGAGTGAGCAAAGGGGAAGAGGAGGCTCAGAGCAGCAGAGAGGCCAAAGGAAACGGTGCTGAGGGGAAAGTCAGGGCAAATGTTGGCACTGGAGAGGGGGCAAAGCTGGGGACGGGATGAGAGAAGGAAGGGAAATGGATTATAGTTTGATCCTGCTATAGTGGGTTAAATAGTGTTTCTCAAAATGCATCTCCACCTTGTTAGAAATAAGGTGAGCCTCCCAATTCAGGGATCCTTGTAGAATACAAAACATACTCAGGAACCTGGCAGCAAGCAGTCTGCTCGGATTTATAGTCCTTGACGGACTTGACCTGTCCCTTGCTCTTGATTGGAGCTCAGGCACGTGATTGGCTAATTCAAAGGGAAGGGTTGGCCTTTGCTGTTTCAAGATGGTTGCTCTCAGGGGACCTGCAAGCCATGTGTCCAACATGACAGCTGTCAAGTCACACAGTCTAACATGGTGGCTGTCTAAACTGTTCTTTGACAGAAAGATGACTTGTTTATTCTCACAATTCCCCCCTTTTCTTTATTTAAACCTTTTTCTTCAAACCTAGCTGACATCCCTTGACTTTCCTGCTTTGTAGTATCTAGGAGTGTTATGGGGCAACCTGCAAGAGACTACTACCAGAGACAGAGATAAAAATTTATGAGCCTTTATTAAACTGGCCAGCGACTATGGTTGCAGCACTTACCGCAGCAAAGGCTGAACTGCAGTGCAGACCACAGGTGTTACAGCAAATTTATACTCAGAAACCGTGAGAGGGAGTTAGGACTCTTACAATCACAATCTAAAGGTTACAAAAGTTTTTCAGCCGTTTCCAACAAACTCAGGGCACAGTGCAACGCCTGGGCATGCTTGGCCAGAGCATAAACCATCATCTCCCTCTAAACTCCAACTGACCCATTGTTCAGTGACCCATTCCATCTTCCTCTGTCTTAAGGCACCCTGCCTCCTGGGGCAACGGAGGAGCTGTGCAATGTTTTCAGCCCAGAACATGAGGAGACTAACTTGCTGTTTGGTCAATGCGGTTTCGGTTAGCCCTTGGATAAAACATGGGATGACCTGACATCCCATCACTGTAGCTCCTACTCAAAGGGGTGAAGTTGACACCATCGCTTTAGTGCATTAAAGAAAGGACCCTCGGTCCCACACTCCAACTCACCTGTCACTAAAGCTGCCGGTGCCTTAGGCTCAGTGACGGTCCATGTGCTGTATAGTCAGGATGAGTGTGCAGCACTGGCCCCAACATTATACATCTTCCTCCCGTATATCCTGCTTCTATTTGCATGGTGATGACAGTGGCTTAGGGGATCTTGTCCTGTGACATCTATTCTTAAATCTAGTCCTAGCCAATCTTTTGACTAAAGGCTGAAATATCCAAGTTATTCAAGTTATAATCAATAACTTAAATGGGTAAAAGTGAAACAGATTGTACACATTTCACTAGCCCACATTGTAAGCCCCTGCAATTTGCCAGAGGCATAAAGCAAATAGTACAGGATGGTTATTAAGACAACTCATAGAGAATCCAAGATGGTGGCATAAGTAAACACCTATACTGCTGCCTCGCACAACAATTTCAAAACTACAACTAAAAGACAGAACAGACATCATCCAGAACCACAGGAAAACTGGCTGAGTGTGAGTTCTACAGCTAGAAGGAAAGAGAGGGGCTCACAGAAACCCAGAGGAGCTTCAAAAAGCTGAGATACGGAGACTCGAGCGCTGAGAGAGCGGGTGCTGGAGAACCTGGCTGGCTTTCTCTGGCAGGAGGGAAATGGAGACTCCCAACGGCATTGAACCCCTTATCTTACGACACTAAACCCCAGATCCAGCCGAAACCCATATGGGATGAGTTTGGACTGTGAAAAGGGAAAGGTGCATGGAAATTTAGGGGAGTCGCAAAAGATCAGAGGTCTGGCTGATGGCGCACACGGCACTGCGCAGAGGACAGATTGCTGATTGTGCCGCTGGCTTTCACGAGTGGGCGGGAGGCAGACCCTCCCAACTGTGCCACTTCTGACTCCACTAAGCCCCTGTTTCGGGCGAAATCCTGGAGACCTAGACTCGTGTGGTCCTGGTGTGCAGGGGAGTTGGAAAGGCAGCGGTCTAGAGGCACTTCGGGCTTGCTCGCACAAGGACCGCACACAAGGACCGCTCAGCGATTACCCAGTCACGTGAGACTCAGGGGCCGTGGAGGGCGGGGCCGACTGGAAGGCAAGGCAGTCGCTTAAGCCCTGAGACTCCATCCATCCCAAGCTCAACAGAGGCTTCTTCGGTTTTGCAAGTTTGGTATCATAAGGCTGAATCCAACAAAGTTCTCCTGGCATAGTGAAAATGTCAAGACAAGGGAAGGGATCACAAACAAAAGAAATGGAGGAAAAAAAACGACTGGATATAGAGTTCAAAACCACTCTTATAAGGTATTTCAAGAATATGCTAGAAAAGTTGGATAAAGTTAGCGAGAGCCAAGAGGAGATGAAAAAGGACCAACTAGAGATGCAAAAGGACCAACTAGAGATGCAAAAGAGCCAACTAGAGATGAAAAAGGTCCAACTAGAGATGAAAAAGGACCAACTAGAAATTAAACATACACTGACTGAAATAAAAAATATTATACAGAGTCCTAACAGCAGACTAGAGAAAGGCAAGAATCAAGTCAAAAATTTGAAATATAAAGAAGCAGAAAAACACTCAACTGGAAAAGCAAGAAGAGAAAAGAATCCAAAAATGTGAAGATAGTGTAAGGAGCCTCTGGGACAGCTTCAAGCGTACCAACATCAGAATTGTGGGGGTGCCAGAAGAAGAGAGAGAGCAAGATATTGAAAACCTATTTAAAGAAATAATGACTGAAAACTTCCCACATCTGGTAAAATAAATAGACTTACAAGTCCAGGAAGCACACAGAACCCCATATAAAAGGAATCCAAAGAGGACCGCACCAAGACACATCATCATTAAAATACCAAGAGCAAAAGACAAAGAGAGAATATTAAAAGCAGCAAGAGAAAAACAGTTCATTACCTACAAGGGAGCATCCATACGACTGTCAGCTGATTTCTCAACAGAAATGATGCAGGCCAGACGAGAGTGGCAAGAAATATTCAACGCGATGAATAGCAAGAACCTACAACCAAGAATAATCTATCCAGCAAAGCTATCATTCAGAATTGAAGGTCAGATAAAGAGCTTCACAGAGAAGAAAAAGCTAAAGGAGTTCATCAACTCCAAACCAGTATTATATGAAATGCTGAAAGGTGCTCTTTTAGAAGAGGAAGTGGAAAAAGGTAAAAGCCAAAAAAATTATGAACAACAAATACATATCTATCAACAAGTGAATCTAAAAATTAAGTGAATTAAAAACTTGATCAACAGAATAAACTGGTGAATATAATAGAATCAGGAGCACAGAAAGGGAGTGGACTGATAATTCTCAGGGGGAAAGGGGTGAGGGGTGTACAGGGAGAGACTGGACAAAAATCATACACCTATGGATGAGATCAATGGGAGGGAGATAAGGGCAGAGGGAAGGGTGGGAGCTGGGTGGAGGGGTGCAATGGAGGGGAAAAAGAGAAACAAATGTAATAATCTGAATAATAAATATTTAATTTAAAAAAAAAGACAACTCATAGTTTTTAGCATCAATTTCAAGGGAATATGTCCTGGTATGGCTGTTCAAGTTGAGGTGTGTCTGCTGTTAACTTGTGTGTGATTGGTTCAACCTCGCTCTGCAGTTCAAACAACAGTCTGTGTAGTAAGTAAGACTGATAAGGTCCTTCCCAGGAGGGTTCCAACTTGTTTCCCTTCCAATTCTTATATTTTATTGATATTTTTACAGAGAGGAAGGGAGGTCCCTTCCAATTTTTGATTAGAACAAATGTAGTCTTCCAGTGATAGTGATGAACCGGAAACTCAAAAGGGCCTTGGGTGAGGAGGCCTTCTAATCTGAGAAAAATTAAAGTAGAAGAGATACACAGTACATAGTTCTGAAGAAATTGGTCCCTAGTTTCCATTATAGGAAGATCTTGAAACATTCCAGGGCCTGTTGGAATCACCTACAGCCAACTCTAGGTAAAAAACTTTTCTTAAAATTTAAACTCTAGGAAGGTTGTCAAACTTGATTTTACCAATAAAATTATATGTTAAAGTGTAGTAGATAGGAACACAGGCCAGCAAACTTCGGTTCCTATTTTTTTTTTATTAAATACCTGATTAATCTACACTAATAAAAGAGCAATATGCAAATTGACCATCATTTTGCAGTGTCCACCAGCCAATCAGGAGTGAGTATGCAAATTAGTCCAACAAAGATGGAGGTGGCCCCGATCCCCAGCTGTTCTGGGTGTCTGGGCAGCATGCATGCAGGTGCAGAGTGGCCTGGCAGGGCGGGATGCCTGCTATGAAGGAAAGGGCTGGGGGCAGAGGGAGCAACAGGATCAACACTCTGGCTGGAGCAAAAACTGAAGGCAGCAGCCAGAGCGAAGGTCTGGGTCCTGAGTGCCAGAGGGAAACCAGTGCCAGCAGCCAGGGGAAGGAAGGTCTACTGCACAAATCTTCATGCAACGTGCCTCTAGTATAACATAATTATTTTAATAGAAAAGAACTAACCAAAATAAGGCTTATTTTCTAACTTCATTTGTGCTTGGATGTGGACAGCAAATGACACTAATTGGGTTTCTCATGTCAGCCTCCCCGAGTACTTTAACATAAGCTATTTACCCTCTGTTTAGGGAGGCAAAATACAAATCATTGACTTTTAAGTGTCCATGGTTTAGGAAAGACAGAGTTTTCTAGATGGGTGCAAACTGCTGTTTTAATAATTCAGTTTCCCCTTCTGCTTGTCCTGGCTTACTGGCCTGTATCATTTAATCACTTTCTTTTTAACATTTCTCTCTTCCTTTTTGTCACATACACAACCTTCACAAATTTCACACTTCCAAATTAGCTTTCAAACCTTCCTTCTGTGTCCTTCAAAAATGCATAACCATTCCTCAGACCTTCCATCAAGTATTTCTACTCTAATATTATTTCTTTCTGTCACACCTTCAGCAACTTGTACTGGCCTTTTCTTCTTTTAAAAATAATATATTTTATTGATTTTTTTATAGAGAGGAAAGGAGAGAGATAGAGAGTTAGAAACATTGATCAGCTGCCTCCTGCACACTCCCTACTGGATATGTACCCGCAACCAAGGTACATGCCCTTGACTGGAATCGAACCTGAGACCCTTGAGTCCACAGGCCAATGCTCTATCCACTGAGCCAAACTGTATTAAAAGTCTTCACTTTTAGAAATCTTAATTTTTCAATAATTAACAAAAAGTAAACAGTCAGCATTTCTTAGATTAACATTTATGAACATACTTTAAGTGCACTTACTTTCAAGAAAATATACCTTCAACAAAATACAAGAGACCTTCTGTGATAAAAGCTAAGAGAAGGCAAATTAAAACATGTTAACATTATGTTAGTTTTCTGTTTTTGCTTTTATTTTTATGTACATAGATATTCTGAGCACGCAAGTAAGCCATGCCGCTAACATGGTGACTACCAAGTCATGCAGTCCAAAATGGAAGCACGCAAGTAAGCCATGCCGCTAACATGGTGACTACCAAGTCATGCAGTCCAAAATGGAAGCACGCAAGTAAGCCATGCCGCTAACATGGTGACTACCAACTCATGCAGTCCAAAATGGTGGCTGTCTAAACTGTTCTTTGATAGAGAAGATTATTTGTTTATTCTCACTAGCTGGCCCCTCAGAAAGTGACCTTATTTAGAAATAGGGTCTTTGCAGATGTAGTTAGTTAAGGACCTGAAGGTGAAATCATTTTTGATTTAGGGTGAGTCCTAATTCAATGTCTGGTATCCTTTTTTAAAAAAATCTTAATTGTTGAAAGGATTACATATGTCCTTTCTCCCCCCACCTCCCATTGACTCCCTCCAACTGCCTCCAACCATTGCCCCAGGCCTTCACCACCCTATTGTTCCTGTCAATGTGTATATATGCATATAAAGTCTTTGGTTGTTCACCTCCCCTCCCCCAGCCTTCTCCACCTTCCCTCTGAGATTTGCACTCTGTTCCATGCTTCCATGTCTCTGGAACCACTCTACTCATTAGTTTACTTTGTTAATTAGATTCCACATATGAGTGAGATCATGTGATACTTGTCTTACTCTGACTGACTTATTTCACTTAGCATGGTACTATCCACGTCCCTTCATGCTGTCTCAAAGGGTAAGAGATCTCTCTTTTTTTTTTTTACTGCTGCATAGTATTCCATGTTATAAATGTACCACAGCCTTTTTTATCCACTCATCTGCTGATAGGCACTTGAGCTGTTTCCAAATCTTAGCTACTGTAATTGTGCTGCTATGAACATAGGGGTGCACACATTCGTTCTGATTGTGTTTTGGTTTCTTAGGATATAGTATTTCTAGAGGTGGATCACTTAGTCAAGTGGAAATTCCATATTTGATTTTTTGACAAAACTTCACATTGTTTTACAATTTGTCTGCACCAGTCTGCATTCCCACTGGCAGTGCACTTTCCTCCACATCCTCGCCAGCACTTGACATTTGTTGATTTGTTGATGGTAGCCATTCTGACAGGTATAAGGTGATACCTCATTGTCATTTTAATTTGCATCTCTCTGATGATCAGTGACTTTGAGCATTTTTTTCATATGGCCCTTGGATATCTATATGTCCACTTTGGAGACATGTCTATTTTGGTCCTTTGTCCATTTTTTAATTAGATTGTTTGTCTTCCTTTTATTAAGTTGTATGAATTTTTAAAAATATATTTTATTGATTTTTTTTTTTTACAGAGAGGAAGGGAGAGGAATAGAGAGCCAGAAACATCGATGAGAGAGAAACTTCGACCAACTGCCTCCTGCACCCCGCCCCCCTCCCCCCACTGGAGATGTGCCTGCAACCAAGGTACATGCCCTTGACCAGAATCGAACCTGGGACCCTTCAGTCTGCAGGCTGACGTTCTATCCACTGAGCCAAACTGGTTAGGGCATGAATTTCTTATATATTTTGGGTATTAACCCTTTATCAGATGTACTAGAGTCCTGGTACACAAATTTGTGCATAGGTGGGGTCCAGCTGGCCAGCCCTGAGAGGGCTGGGCCAGCTCAGGGGAGGGAACGCAGGATATTGGCTGGCCAGCCCCATCCCCTGGTTGAACTCCTGGTGGAGAGAACAATTTGCATATTACCCTTTTATTATATAGGATTATTTACTATGCTAAAGACCTGGATTCATGCACTGGTGGGGTCCCTTGGCCTGGCCTGCAGAGATCGGGCAGAAACCTGCTCCATGCACAGATTTGTCCAGGGCATGTCTGTCCTGTCTTTCACAGTCCCCATCAGCAGGTCCCCAGCAGCAAGCTAACTTACCAGTTGGAGCATCTGCCCCCTAATGGTCAGTATGCATCATAGCAATCAGTCGAACGGTTGGACACAGCATATTAAGCTTTGATTATATAGATTCATTTTCAAATATGTTCTCCCATGCAGTGGCCTCCCTTTTGTTTTATTTGCTGTGTAGAAGCTTTTATTTTGATGTACTCTCATGTATTTATTTTCTCCTTAGTTTCCTTTGTCCTAGGAGATAATAGCTGTAAACATATTGCTAGAAGAGATATCTGAGATTTTGCTGCCTATGGTTTCTTCTAAGATTTTTATGATTTCACAACTTACATTTAAATCTTTCATCCACTTTGAATTTATTTTTGTGTATGGTGTAAGTTAATGGTCTAGTTTCTTTCTTTCTTTCTCTTTTTTCTTTTTTTTTCTTTTGCATGTACCTGTTCAATTTCCCTAGCACCACTGATTGAAGAGACTGTCTTTGACTCCATTGTATGCTCTTGCCTCCTTTGTCAAATATTAATTGAGCATGATGACTTGGGTTGATTTCTGGAGTCTCTGTTCTGTTCCTTTGATCTATATGCCTATTCTTATGCTGGTACCAGGCTGTTTTGATTATGGTGGCTTTGAAGTATAACATGAGATCTAGTAATATGATTCCTCCAACTTTGTTCTTTTTTCTCAAGATTTCTGCAGCTATCTGGGGCCTTTTTTTGGCTCCACATACATTTTTGGAGTATTTGTTCTAGATCTGTGAAATATGCTCTTGGTATTTTAATAGGGATTGCATTAAATCTGTAGGTTGTCTTGGGTAATATGGACATTTTAATGATGTTGATTCTACCAATCCATGAACACAGTATATTCTTCCACTTGTTTATGTCTTTTTATTTCTCTTTTTTTTTAAATATATTTTTATTGATTTTTTACAGAGAGGAAGGGAGAGAGAAAGTCAGAAACATCGATGAGAGAGAGAGAAACATCCATCAGTCGCCTCCTGCACGCCCCACTGTGGAGATGTGCCTGCAAGCAAGGTACATGCCCCCAACTGGAATTGAACCTGGGACCTTTCAGTCCGCAAGCCGATGCTCTGTCCACTGAGCCAAACCGGTCTTGGCTTAAATGTCCTTTAGTGTTCCAAGTTCAAGTCTTTTGCCTCCTTGGTTAAGTTTATTCCTAAGAATCTTAATTTTTTTTTATTGCAATGGTAAGTGGGATTATTTTTTTAGTTTCTGAGAATTCATTAATAGTTATAAAGGAGCCATTGATTTTTGGATGTTGATTTTGTATCCTGCTACATTGCTGAATTTATGTATTAAATCTAGTAGTTTTGGGTGGAATCTTAAGGGGTTTCTATGTGCAATATCATATCATCCGTGAATAATGAGAGTTTTACTTCCCCCTTTTCAATTTTGATGCCTTTTATTTCTTCTTGTTGTCTGATCTCTATGGCTAGGACTTCCAGTACTATCTATAATAATAAAAGCATAATATGCAAATAGACCGAACTACGGAACAGCAGAATGATTGTTCAGAGGACCTTCGGGACGACCACACTATGACATGCACTGGCACCAGGCCAGCAAAGGCAGGTGCGATGCAATTGGTTAGGGGACCTACCATCGCCCCAGAATCTCCTCACAGAGGAAGGCCCAGGCCACCAGCTGGTGGGGTGATTGATGGGGGGCAAAGGAGGCTCTGCAGTCACTCCAAAGAGGGAGGCTCAGGCCATCCCCTGTGTGGTAATTGATAGGTGAGCCCTGAACTGGTGGGCAGGGCTTCCCTCTGCTGGGCGATCGATCAATTGTGGAGCCCTGTGAACAATCACCCCACAGAAGAAGGCCCAGGCCAGCCAAGTGATCGCACCCCATGCCTGCCACCTGCAGAGAGAGGCAAGTGGTAGCAGGGGGAGGGGTGGCAGCGCCACCCAGATGTCAAGCAGTGGTAAAGGCAGGTTTGGGGCCAGCTGCTGGCAGCTGAGGGAAGGAAAACCCTGATAGGCCCTGATCACTGGCCAGGCCTAGGGATCCTACTTGAGCGGTCCCGGATTGTGAGAGGGCACAGGCCAATCTGAGGGACACCCTCCTACCCCGTGTATGAATTTCGTGCACCGGGCCTCTAGTATTGAATAAGAGTGGTGAAAGTGGACATCTCTGTCTTGTTCTTGTTCTTAGGGAAAATGGTTTTAGTTTTTGCCTCTTGAACATGATGTTGGCTATAGGTTTCTCATATGTGGACTTTATCATTTTGAAACATGCTCCTTCTATCCCACTTTGCTGAGAGTTTATTTGTGAATATTGTACCAGCCTTGCATCCTGGAATAAATCCCACTTGGTCATGGTGTATGACCTTTTTATGTTGCTGGATGCGATTTGCTAATATTTTGTTGAGAATTCTAGCATCTATGTTCATCAGGGAGATTGGCCTGTAATTCTCTTTCTTTGTGGTGTCTTTATCTGGTTTTGGAATTAGGGTAATGTTGTCCTCATAGAAAGAGCTTGGAAGTGTGTCTTCCTCTTGGAGTTTCTGGGATAGTCTGAGGAGGAGGGGTGTCCATTCTTCTTTGAAGGTTTGGTAAAGCTTCCTGAGCCTGGTGTTTTTGTGAGAAGAGAAGAGGACACAGAGACATGGAAAATGGTCATGCAAAGTCAGGAGGAATATAGTGAAGGGATTGATTGTTCCCAGGCCAAGTGATGCCAGGGGCCTCCTGACCGGGAGTCTCGGCAGGTGTGGGCCCTGTGGCATCTTCATTTTAGACTTCTGGCCTCCAGAATCCTAGGAGAGTGTATATTGTTTGTTTGAAGCCAGCCAATTTGTGTTAGCTTATTACAGCAACACAGAAAATGAATATACAGTGGTACCTTGAGAAATGAGTTTAATTCGTTCCGTAATCTTGAGGCGTGGGAAACTATGAAACGCTCAACTCACAGTAAACTGGTAGGTGGTGTGCAGCCAGCGGATCCGCGAGATTACTCCTATCTCAAATGTTGCTTGTATTTCAAAGCAAAAATCGCTCGCTTGATGGCTCGTATCTCAAAAATATCATATGTTAGGGCACTCATATCTCGAGGTACCACTGTACTGGCTCAGAGGCTGGCATAAAGGGAGGGCACGCTGGAGCAGGCCTGGGTGGCCTGGAGGGAAAGCGGATATGAAGGACACCCCAGGGGAGGTTTGGGGCTCATCAGAGTCTAAGAATATCCTGTCAGCCTTGGGGCAGACCCCTGACAGGGCCAGGGGTCTTGGACCCTGGGGAGTGGGGTGGGGTTTGCATATGAGGCTGGGTCATCCTGCTGCTCGAGGCAGGAGGCTAGCTGGAAGGGAGCAAGGCTACCTCCAGGCCTCCAGCCTCTGCCTCCTCTGGCTTCTACCTCTCAACATCTGTCAGCATTTCCCACCTGGCTGTGTAACTATGGGCAAATCATGCCTCTCCAGGCTCCGGCAAGCACTGGGAAGACAAGGCTGCACAGGTTTTGAATGTGTAGCAGTGTGAGGGGCTGTGGTCACCATGATGGGGAAGAGTTGGGGACACAATGGGGTCAGGGACCCAGGTGGGCAGGGACCACCTGCCAGCTTGTGAGAATTTAGGGGTAACTGAGGAAGCTATCCAGAGTCCTGGCTTCACAGGCCTGGGAAAGTTGTAAGGGAGCAGAATGTTTCCTTCCCCCGTCCCTGAGGGCTGAGTCAGGTGACCGTTGAATTCAGGGATCCTCACATTGGGTTCAGTATCCTGGTTCATCCTGCCACCTGTTTTTGTGAACAGTTGTATGGTACCTCGAGATACGAATTTAATTCGTTCCGTAACCTTGAGGCATGGGAAACTATGAGACGCTCAAGTCGCGGTAAACTGTCTGGTCGTGTGCAGTTGGCCGATTCGCGCGATTACTTTTATCTCAAATGTTGCTCGTATTTCAAAGCAAAAATCACTAGCTCGACAGCTCGTATCTCAAAAATCTCGTATGTTAGGGCACTCGTATCTCGAGGTACCACTGTATTGGCACCCGCTATACCCATTCAATTATGTGCCAACTCTGGTGGCTTTCGTGCCCAGCAAGGGGGGCCTGCAAAGCTGGAAATGATTGCCCTCTGACACTTTGTAGCAGCATGCTGACCTCTGGTAGAATGGACACACTGAAGTGCAAGGGGGTTGAGCTATTGAGCATAAGCTGAGCTGTCCTGGAAAAGACCAGGAATGTCGCTGCTCAGGCACCCTGGCTTCTGCGTCTATAGGTGGCATCTGTGGCTGTGGTCGTCAGTCCCTAGGTGGCATAGAGGCCGCCATGAGAGTGACTGGTCAGAGGTACCATGGGGCCAACAGGCCTGTCCAGACTGGAATAGATGCTTGAACCCCCCAAAGTCAGGTTCACTGTTAGAAGCACCAAGTGTGGCCAGCTGTCTGACACTCAGCTGTGCTGACACAGGTCCTTTTCTATTGTCCCTCTTATGCATTCAAGAAAATAGCTCTGCCCTTTGGCCTGGAATCTTAGGGCACCTGGGACCATTTCCGCTGTTGCCGGTAGTGCCTGTATCATACACCAGGTGGCACTGTTCACCCAGTGTTGGGGCAGATTTGAAAGCCTTTCCACATTTTTATAAAGCACTGGTGACAATCAAAATCGTCACCCATGTCTGGGAAATCATCGCAGAACACCTGCCATGTGCTTCGCTGTAAGTGTGGCCTCGTGAGAAAGTCTCAGCGACCCAAAGGCCAGTCTCTGCCATGCCTTCTACTAGCCTTCTCCCTTCATAAATCAGGAGCTGGTACTGTCTTGAAAAAAAAAAAAGTTTTAACCCTAATCTTCATTGATAAAATAGACTCCCATGCAATATATAACTTCCAAATAAATGTAAGGTTCTTTTAAAAAAAAACTATGGGAACCCGACTAGCATGACTCAGTGGTTGAGCATGACCTATGGACCAGGAGGTCATGGTTCGATTCTCAATCCCCTGTGCGAGATGTGGAGGAGGAAGCCAATCAATGATTTTTTTTTTCATCATTAATGTTTCTATCTCTCCCTCCCTCTCCTTTCCTCTGTTCAATAAACCTTTTTTTTTTTTAAAAAAAGTATGCGATGGAAAACTTGCTATTTGACAAAGTAAATGCCTATAAATGCACCAAGACCTTCAAATGATATCCAAATGAAAAGACTATGAATAAATTAAGTCAACTTATTTGTTCATAAAATAATTATTTTTAAGTAATGTTTTATAATAGAGTTGCCTCAATGAACTGCCTCAGGCTTAATCTCTGTAATTTATTTTCATTAATTTCAATTTGGGATAAAAACAATATGAATGAGGAGAAACCAAGATGGCGGCATAGGTGAACACCTAAGCTGCTGCTTTGCACAACAATTTTAAAACTACAACTAAAAAACAGAATGGACATCATCCAGAACCACAGGAAAACTGGCTGAGTGGAAATTCTACAACTAGAAGGAAAGAGAGGGGCTCACGGAGACTCAGAGGAGCTGCAAAAAGCTGAGGTACAGAGATGTGCATGGAGAGGATGGACAGCGGAGTGCCTGGCTGGCTTCTTCTTGTGGGAGGGAGATGGAAAATCCCGACTGCACTGAACCCCATATCTGACTACACTGAACCCCAGTTCCAGGAGAGACTCATATAGGGGGAGTCTGAACTGTTGTGAAAAGGAAGGAGTGCAGGGAAACTTAGGGGAGCCTTGAAAGACAGTGGACTGGAGGCACACGAGTGCGAGTGCGACCACAGAGGGCTGACTGATGATTGTGCCACTGGCTTTCTCTAGTAGAGAGACAAAACTCCCAACTGCACTAAACTCCACTTCAGACTCATATGGGTCCCCAGAGCACACAGAAACTCAGGGGAGCTGGAAAGGCAGAGGTCAGGAGGCGCGCAAGTGTGAGTGCGCAGAAAGGGCTGCAGCAATTACCGAGGGACACTGAGACCCAGGGCCCTCATAGGACAGGGCTGACGGGAAGCCAAGACTGTCTGCTCAGCCTGAGACTCCACCCCATCCAAGCTAAACACAGAGGCTTTTGCAATTTTGCAAGTCTTGTATCATAAGGCTGACTCTAGCACAGAAGTTTTCCCAGCGTAGACACAGCTGATCCTCACAGCCAATTGGCCTGGAGGTCAATTCCCCCCAGTGATACCAACAACAATCAAGGCTTAACTACAACAAGGCTGTGCACACAGTCCACAAAGGGGTGCACCAAGAGAGTCCACCTCAGGTAACTGGGGAGGCAGAGCTACTGGGCTATAGAGGACACCTAGCACACAAAGCTACCCTACCAACTCAGGGAAGCAGCGAAAATGTGAAGACAAAGGAACAGATTGCAAATGAAAGACAAATGACTGGATATAGAGTTCAAAACCACAGTTATAAGATTTTTCACGAATTTTTTAGAAAATATGGATAAATTTAGCAAGACCCAAGATGAGATAAAAAAGGACCAACTAGAAATTAAACATACAGTGACTGGAATAAAAAATATTATACAGAAATCTAACAGCAGACTAGAGAATCTCAAGAATCAAATCAAAGATTTAAAATACAAAGAAGCAGAAAACACTCTACTGGTAAAAAATAAAAATAAAAATAAAAATAAATAAAAAATGTGAAGATAGTGTAAAGAGCCTCTGGGACAACTTCAAGTGTACCAACATCAGAATAATGGGGCACCAGAAGAAGAGAGAGCAAGATACTGAAAACCTATTTGAAGAAATAATGACTGAAAACTTCCCCCACCTGCAGAAAAGAAATAGACTTACAAGTACAGGAAGCACAGAGAACCCCAAACAAAAGGAATCCAAAGAGGACCACACCAAGACACATCATAATTAAAAATCCAAGAGCAAAGGACAAAGAGAGAATATTAAAAGCAGCAAGAGAAAAACAGTTAATTACCTACAAGGGAGCACCTATGAGACTGTCAGCTGATTTCTCAACAGAAACTATGCAGGCCAGATGGGAGTGGCAAGAAATATTCAAAGTGATGAATAAGAAGAACCTACAACCAAGATTACTCTACCCAACAAAGCTATTATTCAGAATTGAAGGTCAGATAAAGAGCTTCACAGATAAGAAAAAACTAAAGGAGTTCATCATCACCAAACCAGTATTATATGAAATGCTGAAAGTACTCTTTAAGAAGAGGAAGAAGATGAAAAATTATCAACAACAGTCCTGACTGGTTTGGCTCAGTGGATAGAGGGTCAGCATGCGGACTGAAGGGTCCAAGGTTTGATTCCCGTCAAGGGCATGTATCTTGGTTGTGGGCACATCCCCATTAGGGAATGTGCAAGAAGCAGCTGATCCATGTTTCTAGCTCTCTATTCCTCTCTCTTCCTCTCTGTAAAAAATCAATAAAACATATATTTTTTTTAAATTATGAACAACAAATACATATCTATCAACAAGTGAATCTAAAAATCAAGTTAATTAAAAATCTGACAGAATAAACTGGTGAATATAATAGAATCAGGGGCATAGAAAGGGAGTGGACTGACAATTCTCAGGGAGAAAGGAGTGAAGGGGGTGCAGGGAGAGACGGACAAAAATCATACACCTATAGATGAGGATAATGGGGGGGGGAGGTAAGGGCAGAGGGAGGGATGGAAGCTGGGTAAAAGGGAGCTATCAGGGGAAAAAAGAGGAACAATTGTAATAATCTGTTAATAAGTAAAATAGGAGGAGGAGCCAAGATGGCGGCATAGGTAAACACCTACACTGCTGCCTCGCACAACAATTTCAAAACTACAACTAAAAGACAGAACAGACATCATCCAGAACCACAGGAAAGCTGGCTGAGTGGAAGTTCTACAGCTAGAAGGAAAGAGAGGGGTTCACAGACACCCAGAGGAACTGCAAAAAGCTGAGGT